>ML815628.1:61420-73247 GCA_009831015.1 Picea engelmannii
TACCACAAAGTGGTTTTCAATCTAGTCCATGCCTATTGGCATCTCTAAGGAGGTTTTCACCAATAGACATCTCATTATTGTTATGGATGATATTTTTTAGTCGGGCCCAATTGATGACTTTGTCAAATAATTGTCATTGCAAAGTTCTTAATTGTACCACACCAGTTGGTCAGATATATTCAATTATGAATGGGCCCAACCAAGAATTTTATAGCTTCCTTAGCTTACCTTTAATTCGACTATCGTATAGTAGAACCAAGTCTCCTTGTTTGATGTCCTTCCTTTTAATGTGTCATTCATGCAGAGCCTTTTGTTGTCACTTATGAACCTCTTGGTGATGGAACTCAATCAAATGTTCCTCTTCTAGCTTGTTTAGTAGAGGTCATACCCGAGGACAAAAGAGACCCCTACTAAATTCATCCAAAAGTGTAGAGGTACTGCAACTTATTTCCCATATACTACCTTAAAGCGTGTATGACCCGTTGATATTTTGTATGTATTCATGTAAGCCCATAATAGTGTTGGCACTATATCATCCCAATCATCTCGGTCGATCCCAAAAATTTTAGTCAACCCTTTATGAAATGTTTTGTTGAAGGACTTGACCACTATGTTTGCTTGTGGGGGATAAACAAATGTCTTTCTATGGTCGATCATGAAATTTTGTAGCAATACTTTAATTGTACCATTAACTAAGTGTGTCCCCTGATAACTGATTATGGTTAATGGACATCCAAATCTTGTAATGATGTTTCTGTAGATAAATTTGGTGGCGCCAATTTCTTGGTGCAGGATTCAACTGGGTCTGTCTCGTCCCATTTTTCCAGGTAGTCGACTGCTATAATAATGTATTTGGCTCCCATTCATCTTGCTCATTGTGGGAATGGGCCGAAAAAATAGATTTCCCAGATCTTGAATGGTGGACTAAGTTTTACCAAGTTTTGAGGCATATCATCCTTCAAGAATGGTCAACCCATTCAATGGAAAATATCACATTGTTTTACTTTTGTTCGACGGTATTTATGTAGAGCCAACCACCATAGAACAATTTGAAGACTATTTCTTGCTATTGTATCTTCTTGGAGAGGCGACCCGTGGAACTAGCATGTGCTTCATCCATTATACCTTCTCATTCTTGTTCAAGGGAACATCTCCTCAATATATTATCGGGTCCCAATTTATATAAGTACACATTCATGAGAGTGAATGGGGCAGCTTTCATTGCTAATACTTTATTTTTTCATTATGAAATATCTTTTGGAGCCTTCCCCTCTTTTGAAAATTCTACGATGTATGTTAGCTCCATTGGGGTTGCCTCAACTCAAAACTGGTGAGAGTCTAGAATCTCATCTTCAATACATGTCGGTTCTTTGGTTGTTTCGACTTGGGACAGGTGGTCGGGTCCGACATTATTTTTCACTAGTCGAACTATGATTTCAAATTCAAACTCCTGAAATGGTTACAACCATCGACAAATTATGCCTTGATGGAAGAGCTTGTTTAATAACTTAAGATCTTGGTGCTATGTGAGGAATGTGAAGGGGTTAATGATGAAATTTCTAGAGAGGAAATATCATTGCTAGGCCTTCTCTCATAAAAATTATGTAGCTTCCAGATACGAATTACAACCAGAATTAACTGTAATCTATTACCATAAATTAGATGAATATACAACATGTTAAAATAGAAATGAGATGCAACTAATAAACAAAACTATAGCAACATATAAATCAGTCTCATACACAAAGTTCATGCACAACAATTTAACTCATAAATCAACATAACAACAAGATAAAACACTTGTCTTTTAAATTCAGTTGTGCAACCAATTGCTTGGGATAAAAATTCCACCTAACCATAGACTTGGTGTTACAAATCTCAATGACAAGTCACCCCTAAGCTGAGGCTAGTAATCCACAAAAAGGTTTGGTCTCTCACTGTCCACTCACAACTCATACAACTCACAACCTGTTGGCATTCTCCTATAACTATCCCAATTTTCCACCAGATCTCTTCCTCTCGACTTGCCTAACCCAAGGAACGTACCCCTTCATTGGTCTCAGTCCTTTGGGTGTCCCATTCATTTATTAGGGTCTCTCTGGAATAGTTAACCAAGAATCTCTTAGCTGGGAAACTCAAGGGAAATAACTGCCAAGAAAGCTACCAACAACAATAGCAAACACTTGCTATTACAGTGCAACTCAAACATGACTTCACTCTTCAGGCCTGACAATATGGCTCTTCAGTATTCATCTCAAAAACACTCCAAACACGCTCCAACATGCTCTATAATTCTCCCTCCATGGTTTCTCCAGCTCCAAACTCTCTTTATTTATCTCTACTTGTTGTTCATGCACAAAAACTGAATGTGTAAAACTATTATTGTTACCCATACAAATTTCCTCTTTTTGGCTTACTTGCTTGACTTACACACTTCCCCAAGATTATTGTACTCAACCCCCATGTGCCCAATAACTATGGGATGTGACCACTAACACCCACCCTCTTACATGTATTCAATGACTGTCTTTAGGAACACTCAATCAGAAATTAGAAGGTTGATATATCAATAGAAAATTTAGGAAAATTGGTTGAATTAATATACATGGATAATTCCCCCTTGAATCCCTCTTGAACCTTCTCTTAGACCTTCCCCTCTCTTTTGGATTAATTTATCCTCCATCTATGTCCATGTCCCCTTAGTTGTTGGCATCAGGTTTTATTATTAGAACATAGAAATATAATTTGCATATTACATTGCTTGGTCGTAGCCACACATTATATCTACATTAAGAATTAATTAAATTGGGGATTTTGTTGGGAACTTTTAGTCCACACTTGCATGCGTCCCATCCTTCTTAATGATGGGGAGTTTAGACCCAGGTTTCATCCAAATTTTTACAACAAAAAACCAAAACACTGACATATCAATCATCGTCCAAGGCTGAGGAAGGTCTCACCCGAGATGTAGAGGGGATTACAGAGACCATGAGGTCTTGTGACAAGGATGAAGGTTTAAACATACAAAACATCACTGCAATCGACATCCATATAACTCATGTCTGATAAACTATGAGGACTAAGAATTCAAATGATACACACACATGTTCAACTCATACATATTAGACACAGAGTGTATATGAACCGTTATATCTTTATTACCAGAAGAATTTCATCATATCCAAGAAATACATTGCGCAGGACAGACACATATGACGGCCATAGAACTTCATATATTTGCTATATAAGCTCTAAGAATTATAACATGATGCACAATGTGCCTTTTCTCAACACTCAGACATAGGATAGACATAGAACTATATTCAAAGAATTACATCAATACAACAGGCTCAGAGTGAACTCGATATGGATAGCTACGCTAACTCGAAAAAATCTCTAACTAGATAACTAGCTAGCTCTATTTCTGGTTTTAGAGATTCCTTTTATAATTTTCTCTGTTGGGGAGCATTGTCTCTTTCTGTTCTACTCCACTCGGTTGTTTGATACAACAACCTAGCACACTTTTAGTGTCTGCCAACACTCCATGTAGATTGTTTTCATCAAGGGAAATCTTAATTGTCTGGCCAGCTCGTTCTTTGGCCTTCCCACATCTTGGTAAGTTGTTAGGAGTAATCATTCAGGGAGATTTCTTGATGATTCCTTTCTTGATTTCGGCTGGAATCTTCTTGTTTTTTGACGCACTTGAAAAAACATGGACCGATGCACACTTGGTAGTCTTTAAGCATGGCGTGTGACTGACAAAATTTGGTTAGGTACGCACTCTATGTCATTCCTCACAAATTTCCTTAGGCACGTGAAAAACTATGGAATAAGCGCGCACAACTTTGTTTGTGTGTGCGCGCAAAACAGAACCCAAAACTTCGAGTGCCAATAGGCCCCCACTCCTATTATCTAGCTCGTTCTCAAGCCAGCTGCTGAATTTATGATGACGAATAGTTAGAGTAAAAGCAAATCATCATTCAGAAAAACAAGCTTGGCTAATGCTGGACCTGAGTAAGAGAAAATCATCAATGTCGGTTATAGTTGCAACTGGACTCAGGTTCATGACTAACTGAAGTAGGTTGCATGCTGAAAGGTGGAATTGGATTTCCTACGGTCAGATGCTCCCTTTGGAACCTTCACTGGTGTCTGTGGAGGGGAATAAGGGATTTTCTTAAGGCCCACCACCAAACACTAAGCATTGAAGATAATTAAGGTGTCTTCCAGAGAGATTATGTTTATGCACATGTCTATAGATTTTAGGATGGCCAAGTCGACATAGTACCCTTAGTTGTTCTAGTGGAGGAGGGATGTGGATCTATGGCATGAGGTGAGAGAAGTGGGCCTAGTAATGGGTGTGTGAATATGTGCAAGCCCCGTAGGTGCAGGCGGAGGAGGTGGATTTATGACAAAAGAGGAGGTCCTTCTGCATCACCAAATGGGATGAAGCATGGTATGGGTTAGACATAGGGGGGCTACCTATTATAAAAGGGGATGAAGCGTGGTGATAGTTAGAAGTGGGAGAGCAAGTAAGTGAGTAGAGTAGAGGTTCTACTTAACAGTTGTTTGTATAGTGTTAAGATGCAGAAGAACCGACGTGGGGGGAGGGGAGGAGATAAGATAGGCGGGGAAGAACACATCCCATGACATCTGTTATATGGGGCCATGATAACAATGAAGGATGGGAAATAGAATTGGGGGTGATGGGAAAAAAATATTGAGAATGGGACGTGGAGAATTTATCTAAGTAATTGAGGGGAGAGAATGTATTTATATCATGGGAACATGGGATGGAAGAGGGGTCCGCAAGATGAGTCTGATGGAGGTGATGGAGGAAATATTCCTTAGAATATGATGACAGAATGGTGCAACCGAAGAGATCCAAATGTCGATTTGTCATCCTAAAAATATGCCTTTTTGAATGAGGCATCATAACAAAATTTATACCCATATGTTGTGGAATATGCTGGAAGTAGATTGTCTTTCCCTTTTGATGAGTGTATCCACTAGGAAATCCATCCAATACTCGCATGAATTAGCCATTAGATCCCGAACAAAGTACTAGCATTACAGGGTTGATCATGTTTACATCTGTTGGGAATGTGGGAAGGTTGTCATGCGATCTTGTTTGCATGTGTGACTGAAGTTGTACAACGGTTGGGAAGTAGACTCAGAACGTAGAAATGTCCACTAAGTGGTGAAATTGACAGTTGCATTGAATGTGAAATCAGGTCAATCATTCTCGTTTCAATGGACTGGCTACAATGCTAATACCGATGATGTGTGGGAATGCTTGGCATATTAATCAATGTAATCTATGAACCGTTGCAGAAATCTACTATCGCCAGCAGTTCATACTAAGTAATAATATGGTGGGCCTAGTTGTACATGCATGAGTCTTATTTTTTGGGGACACCGTGCATGTTTTCTACGCACCACGACTTAGGTCGACCTATTTGCTTATTTGATTGTAGTGACTCCTAGTGGGGCACAATGTGGCCCCATGCTTATTCCTTCGAGCAAATTAGGCCCCGCGGGATTGATAGTAGGCATGTCCGGCTCTTGTAGTATCCATTGATGCTAGAGCTCATCAATGCTTGCGTTGATATCATTTGTTGGTGCCATGGGATGGGAGGAAATGATGGGATTTTTCTTAATGATTCACCAACAATGATGCCATGGGAATTTGTTTCCAAAGTGGGTGCAGGAGGTTGTCATGTTAATTCAGCCAAAAACTTTGGGATGATTGGTGGGCATTCACATTTATGTTACAAGTATTTACAATGTACCCACATCATTTCTTAGATAACCATCCTCTTGCACAAAGGTAGCTAATGTGAGGGATAATTCCATTCATTCAAAATCTTTCACACATATCTGCTTCTACGGTTACACATTCTCAGTAAGGTTGGCAGTGAACATCCCACCATCATGTAGGAATTCCTATCAGTACTATGTTAAGTGTGCAAGGCCATTGGTACTCCAAAATGTGTTATATCCATGCAAGTAATGTGTCTACTGGCTCCGAACCATCATATCAATAAGATCCAAAGTCTTCGACATGCTCTTCTATAGAGATATGCGCAAGCACCTTTTTGATACTTCATATAACTTATTCTTCCACCTCTCCATGGCATCCTCAAAATCTGTGTCATAATATTTGACACTTCTCCAGCTTATCTCACCATCTGTGATGGGATTGATGTTTTCCTCCTTACACCCTGTGACTTTGTAAATGTTTTCAATGACTGAGCTTCGTGCATCCTCATCCACGGGCTCATTGTATAAGTCACCCTCATATGGGTCTAGCGGCGTAACCA
Source organism: Picea engelmannii (assembly GCA_009831015.1). Lineage (NCBI taxonomy): Eukaryota > Viridiplantae > Streptophyta > Pinopsida > Pinales > Pinaceae > Picea > Picea engelmannii. Next base: position 67,741 of record ML815628.1, read on the forward strand.
TGCACAAGGTGTCGATTTCAAAGGACATCTACATCTTCTTCATATTTAACATCACATTATTATCAAAGGCTGGGAGCCTGCTTAAGACCATACAAGGCCTTCCTTATATTGCATACATGAGTGCCTTTGCTATGCAGTACAAAACCATCTGGTTGTTCCACAAAGACCTCCTATTCAATCTTTCCATTCAAGAATGTTGTTTTTACATCCATCTGATGTAGCTTCCAACCAAGAACGGGAGCTAAATAAATAATAGTTTGAATGGAGGTATACATGGCTACATGGAAAAAAGTCTCTTCATAGTCGATTCCTTATTTTTGAGTGAAGCCTCAGGCTACAAATACTACTTTGAACTTTTCCACACTTCCATTAGCTACAAGTTTGATCTTATAGATCCATTTGGAAGAAACCATTGATTTGTCTTTTGGCCTCGGCATAATGTCCCAAACATTTTTCTTTATAATAGACCTATATTCCTCAAGCATGGCATCCTTCCATACTTGTAATTTATCTGCTTCTTCAAATGAAGAAGGTTTGGCATCACTAATGTTTCTCATCAGTGCAACATAGCCTCTAAACCTATGAGGCCTCTTCCTTTCCCTGAAAGTTCCTTTGGGAGTAGCTATCCTTTCTACTTCCTGCACTATTTCTTTAAGCCACCCTGGATTCCTTTTGGCTAGAGGTTCTTCAAGATTTATTTCTAACACTTCAACATGTTCTAGGGGCTCATTACTTGGCCCTTCACGAGGTTCCTCCCTCTAATCATATGACTCTTCATTTTCAGAACAGGGTGAAGCTGGTTGAACTGCTTATGATTCTTGTTGAAGCTCTTTGGATTTCTTAAATGTGGCTTCCTCATGGAAAGTCACATCTCTTCTTACCTCTATTTTCCTCTGACCTGGTACATATATCATGTAAGACTTGGAGTTCTCACTGTACCCCACAAAAAACCCTTTATTTCTTGAGGCTTCCATCTCTGTCCTCTTTTCCTTAGGGACATGAATATACACAGGACACCCAAATATCCTTAGATTCCCTACTTCAAGTTTGATCCCTGAGAATACCACTTCAGGAGTCTTGTCCTTCAAGATAACATGTGGACACCTATTCTGAATATACACAGCAATGGAGGTATCTTATTCCCATAAAGAATTTGGTAGATCCTGGTCAAACATCATTGGTTTCACTGCCTCACAAATTGTTTTGTTTTTCCTCTCAGCAACTCCATTTTCCTGAGGTTTATATGGCACGGTCAATTGACTCTTGATTCCTGCTGATTTGTAGAAATCCTCAAACTAGAGAGATTCAAACTCTCCTCCATTGTTTGTTCTAAGGATTCTGATGTGTTTCCCTATCTGCTATTCAATAAAGGCTTTATACTCTTTGAATTTGTCAAATGTGTCACTTTTAGCTTTAAGGAAATATATCCAACATTTTCTTGAGTAATCATCAATAAAAATGGCATAATACAAACAACCATTGAGTGAGGGAGATGACATTGGACCACATACATCAAAATGAACCATATCTAAGATGCCCTGAGCTCTGTTGTCACTACTAGGAAATGATTTCTTTATATTTTTACCTAGCATGCATCCCTTACAAATTTCATTTTTACTAAGAGAAATAGAGAGCATGCCACATACCATGTTCTATAGATATGGAAGAGCTTTGTAATGAACATGTCCAAGTCTTATGTGCCACAACTCGTTGGAGCTAGTCGCATCATGAGCCAATGCATGAACTGATTGTCCTGACGCGATGTACAGTCCTCCACTATGAGTTCCAATGGGTTTTGTTGTACTTAAGTGGCTACCTTTAACCCATAGTAGTGCCTTCGTGTCCTTAAAGATAACCCAATATCCCTTGTCCTCAACGGTTACAACTGATAGTAGATTCTTCTTGAGCCCTGGAACATATAATACTTCATCAACATGAAGTCTAGCCCCAGACAATCTAAAGGAGATAGATCCTACTCCCTCTATCTTGTAACATTTGTCATCCCCAAGCTCAACATGCTCTGCAAAAGATTTTGTCTTGAAATCTGAGAGGATCTCTTTGTACCCTGTCATGTGCTTTGATGCACCACTGTATACTAACCAAGTTTTCGGCCCCGTGAAAACTGAACTGGATAAGGCAGAAACCAAGTAATATTCTTTTCTATTTTCTTTCTCATTAGAAGGACTTCTCTGATTTCTTTTGGATTCATCATCCTCGGCAGTTGAGGCATGATGTTTCCCTTTCCTTGGATATTTCTTTCTAAACCAACAATCTTTAGCAAAATGACCCAACTTATTACAACAAAAGCATTTAATCTTAGATGTATCAATATTCTTGCCTTTGAATGTACCTTTGGTGTTTGGCTTCCTCTGAGAGCCTTTTTGGAAAGTGTCTTTCTTCGTTCCCTTGAATCTTGATGCTAAAGCTGAGTGTTATTATTTCATTGGCTCGTTCCTCGTAGATGTGTGACTCTCCTCCTGGAGGAAATCATGCCATAACCTCTCAAATGTGGGTTGAATCTCTCTCCCACTTACACTTGATAAGAAGGTCTCCCATGAAGAAGGAAGATCGTCGAAAATGGCCTGCACTAAATCATCATCGTCCACTGTTACCCCTGTGACCAAAAGCTGATCTCTAATCTGGGCTATCTTGGAACAGAAAGATTCCATTGATTCACCTTTCTCCATCTTCAAATACTTAAGCTTGTGCTTAAGTGTCCTCTTCTTACTTGGAGCCTATTTCTCATACAGATTCACCAAGGTATCTGTACAGTCCTTGGCAATCATTAATGAAGTCATTGCAGGCATTATACTGTCTTTGACTAAGTCAAAGATTATTTGATTGGCCTTTGCTTGAATCTTCCTGAAGGTCGCTCTTCCTGCATTATTCGTGGGCTCCTCCACCATTGTGGTCACTTGCTTCTCAAGATCATGCTCCTACAAGATATTTGTTATCCAGAGCTTCCACACATTGAGGTTGGTAGCTCCTTCAAGCCTATCCTCAGACCTGATTGAAATGGAGGATGCCATGGACCTCACACTGGAAACCTAAACAAACTATCTTGGATCTGTGTGTACCTGTTGTTGCACTTCAACAGGTTTAACACACCCTAAGCTCTGATACCATGTTAAATTATGAGCTTGATTTCTTATGCGGATTAATTCTTTATTTTCTTCAACACTTTGATTCCAACTTTTTTTTTTAACACAAACGGGTATGGAGCTTTATTTAGAATAAGGCAGAGAGGGTTGTCGAACCCTTACATATCCACTCAGAGCTACTGCTCTGTAATACATTTTCCAGCCAGAAGTCTTTACCATCTACAATAAGGTTTTACTCCTAGAGGCGCCATACATCTAAAAACGGACTGCATTAGTCTAACCAAAAATCTGGGCTGGGGCTCCTTACTAACTGAGACGACTGCTACGCCCTTAGCGTTTTCCTTTGTGTCCGGTGCTGGTGGCCGCTTTTGCATATGCTTCTGAGATCTTGCTGAATGTTGTGGTTAACTCCTCCACTTTCTGCTCCAGGTTGCAGAGGCGTTTTCCTAAGTCGCCCATGAGATTAGCTGTGTCTTTCAAGCCAACGGGAATTTCGTCTGAGAGTTCATCCTTGAGGTCCTCCATTTCAAACTTCAGATTGTCCCACTTTTGCTGGTTGGTGGATGCCCTTATGCTTTCCAGTTCGGCTCTGATCAATTCTATTCGTTCTTTAGGCGTGAGGGGGGTTTTAGAGCCCAAATCCATGACTGGTGTGCTCAAAACGTGATTACTCCTTGCTTCCTGCGTCCTGCGCGCCCGACTTCTTGTCTGATGAGGTATTGAGCGATGGTCTTTTATCAGTGAGTCCTCCTGTCCCTGATCATATTCTTCACGGGTGGAGTAAGATCTCATATCTCCACGATTGGATCTTGTCCGTCCGACTAGAGAAGTGTGTTGCCGTCCTTCCTGTCTGAGGCCAGAACGATGTGAAGGAATCCGTCCAGACAGCCACTGCATTCTTAGGGAATCGGATGATGGGAAATTACCTCATTGATTTTAAGTTGTCCTTTGTTTTGCAGAGATCCTCGGTTTGCCTCTTTATCTGCGTCTCCATTCAGCGTCCTGAGCACATGATAAACTTTGTACTCTTTTAGTTGATCCAAGAGGATGCATATCCTCTTGTATAACTGAGCCAGTCTCATGTCCTTTGGAGGCTTATTAAGGTTAATGGCATCCACTACTTGTTTAGAATCCCCTGCAATTTTGACCTCTTTAATGCCCAGCATGAGAACTTGGTTTATCCCTTGCCAGAGTGCTAAGAATTCAGCCTGGTTGTTAGAAGCATATCCTAGACCCCAGGCAAAGGATAGTTTAATTGAGCCATTAGGATCGAGAAGTATTCCTCCTCCCCCTGCCCTGCCGGGGTTTCCTTTCGAGGCTCCATCAAATAGAAGCCACCAATTGTCTAGTGACAACCTCCATCTCAGGAATTCTTGTTCTGGAAAACGAATTTCCCAATTTCTTATTCTTGGAGGAATGATCTGATTATGATTCTGGTGGGCTGGTCTAAAATCCTTGAGCCAGTTCTCTTCTTCCTCAGTTGTCGAGGCAGAGTTCTGGATGGAAGGCTTCGCATTAATAGCTTCTGAAATCATGGTCTGGATTTTAATGGAAACCTGAGCTGGCAGTCGTTTTTCTTCCTTAAAAATCCTGTTGTTTCGCTCTAGCCATATCTTCCAACAGGCGAATTTTGGTATCCACATCCAAATTGTTTTCAGCAGGGGCTTTTTTTTTAAGTCAAAAGGAGACAGGGACATCCAACTATTAAATAGTTCCTGACTCTCAGTTGGAAGCTTAGAGGCTAAAGGACCCACAGGGAGCTCCCAGACTCCTTTGGAAAAATCACAGTTGTAAAGAAGATGGGCAATAGTTTCTTCTGATTGAGTGCACAGGGGGCAGCGAGAGGGCCCTTCCCAGCCCCTTCTCTTCAAATTGTATAAGGTTAAGATGATGTTATGCAAAAGCGTCCAGGCAAAGAGGTCGACCTTGGGGATGGAGGGAAAGTTCCAAAGGGCTTTCCACGGACCAGGGTTGGGAGGAACCCAAGGGACACTTGTGACTATCTTATAACCAGCAGCTGCAGTGTAAACCCCTGAGCTTATTCCCCAACCTCTTTTGTCTAGACTTTCAGCACTTAGAGGCGAATTTCCTTGAAGTAATTCTAGCAGGGTAGACGCTTCCTCATTGAGTTCCTCTGGATAGATGCCTAGGTTCCAGCCTTCCCAGGATCTCTTGGCATCATTTTTCCAACGAGATATATCCCAAAGAGTTCTACAATTTTTATGCAACAGCCAATCCTTGATGTTCTCGATTTCTCTTAGAGCCAAAAAGGGCAGACCACCGAGAATGGAATCATCCCAAATACTGATCTTTGATCCATTCCCCGGAATCCAGGTGAGATGAGACTTGAGGAGGGGCGTGGCTCTTTGGCACAAGTGGAATATAGGCGAGCCTTTTTCTCGTTTT
>ML815628.1:77254-102951 GCA_009831015.1 Picea engelmannii
GTCTCTCAAGGCTTCTTCTTTTGTCTTGCTGCCAAGTCCTCTGCAGTTCCAGGAGACTAATTGCATTATTTACTTGTTTGAGGAAGGGGAGCACCTTTTGGCGTCTTCCCCTGTTTTGATCCTTGTCTAGTATTTATCATGGCTGGAATTGTTTGTTGAGTGCCCAGAGTTACTTCCTTATAGGACAATTCTTCTCGTCTTTTTTTCTCTGTCTTTCTTCCTCGTCTAGGCTGGTCAGGTGTTCCTTTTGGGCTGCTTGCTTCTGTGTCCTCCTCATCCTCTGTTTCGGCCTCAGTGTTTGTGTCCAGATTGGTGTCTTCCTTACTCGATCCTATGCTTTTAGCTCCTGTGTTGGGGCTCACTGGAACTCCTGATTGTTGATTTTCTCCTTCTTCAAGAGCTATAGCGGGATTTCCTTGCGTTTTTGGGTTATCTTGAGAGTTGTTCTTAGGGTTACCTTCTTTGGATGGTTCCTGATGCATCTTGTCTCTGTTTTTTGTATTCTGCGAGTTTTTCCCTCTCCTTACTTTTTGCCAACCTTCTGCATCCTCAGTCCCGCTGGTTTGTAGTTTGGGGCAGTTCCTTTGAAAATGACCGTGTTCCTGGCAGTTTCTGCACTTGAACGGCAGGTGCTCGTAGTCCAGTTTCTGGTAGTGTGTCCAAGATCCAACGGTTAACTTGACAGCTTCTGGGAGTCCTGCCTCCAGATTGACCTCCACACAGATTCTGGCACATGTATATTGTCCCTTGTTATCAGCTTTGTCTATGAACCTGCCTACTCCATTTCCGATTCTTTGCAGTGATTCGTAGTCCCAGCAGTGTATTGGGAGATTTGGCAGTCTAACCCAGACTGGCACTTCCTTAGGCGTATCCACCAATGGATTGAAATCAGGTGTCCATTTGTTTAAATAGAGTCCCTGGGTCCCCATGAAGTAAGGTCCGTTTCTGAATACCAGATCTCGATCTTCTTCAGTGATGAATTCAAAAACGAAATAGCCTCTTCCTACTGGGTAGCAGGTTACCCCGTTCGCTAGGTTTGGTCGCCAGTTCCATTGTATCCAATCATCAGTTGTTTTGGTGGACGGACATAGGCCCATAAACTGTCCGACTAATCCTCGATTGGCTAGAGCTACTGCTATCTTCATTGGATTCTCTTCAGGTAAGGCTATTTCAGGAATTTCGTCCAGTTTCTTTATAAATTTCGGGATCTCTGGGGGAGAAGACTTCTTCCCTTGACTGTGACTAAGCCTGCGAAAGGCATCTTCAACCGATTTCGTGGAAGGGGGGGCAGGGATCCCGCCCCCCTGGCGCCGCCATGAGCCTCTCTGCACCTCAAACCCTAACGCTCACGCCAGACGAACCCTAACGCTCACGCTCTGCCCCTCTCTATCAAAAGGTGGTGAGCTTGGCTCAGAACGGTTAATTAGACAGCGAGCAACGACCATGTTCGGGTTTGAACCCGAAACCTGACCGTCATTACATGATCGACCTTACCACTACGCCGCACCCACGAACTTCACACTTTGATTCCAACTTAATACACTTCAACAATACCAAATCATAATTGAATAGCAATAACTATGTAGATAAGTAAGCATGCACATCAACAACACATATACCTGGGGAAACATTGTACAAGGAGAAAAACCCCAGCAAACGATATTCCTTTATTGCATTAATAATGTAAGATCAATTACAAATATCCACCATGAATGTTTTGCTCGTAAAGAGCTTGCCAAGATGACTCTGACCTGACAAAGACCTAAGATACCTTGTTGAAATACACCTCTGATATGTTGCCTCTATTGTTGATATACAACACTGATATGATGTTGATATATGCCTCTAATATGCAGCCTCTATTGCTGATATACAACACTGATATGTTGTTGATATATGCCTCTGATATGCAGCCTCTATTGCTAATATACAACACTAATATGTTGCTTTGGTATACTCCTCTATTGCTTCTCCCTTAACCTGCATATCAAAACTGTATTGAAGAGAGGGGTCGACCTCTGCTTATATCGGTTGAAGAGGAGAAGAGAAGAGACTCAAAATAGTAACATGTTTGCATGATTTACTCATAACTCGACTTCATACTTTAGTTCGAACTAGACTTGAGACTGGTATACTCTAGTTCGAAAATAGAACTAGACTTGAGACTTCAATTACAACTCATCATTACACTTTAGTTCGAGAATAGAACTATACTTAAGGCTTCAGTTGCAACTCAACATTACACTTTAGTTCTAAAATAGAACTAGACTTAAGACTTCAGTTGCAACTCAACATTACACTTTAGTTCTAAAATAGAACTAGACTTGAGACTTTAGTTACAACTCGACTCTTTACAAGGCAATTCAAAATTCTCTTCATGGTGGATAATGCTACAGGTGCCAATGCACTAGATCAATGCATTTATATCATTTGCAATATTACGAATATCGTTTGTTTCTAGCTCATAGGAATTTTATATTCAACCTAAATTTTTCTAGATGCCTTGACTTTTGCTCATGGCTCACAAGGTTTGACTAGGCTCACAGAGGTTGTATGTTCCCCCTGACTTTTGCACTAGTTTTTCTATGCTCACAGAGGTTGTACGTTCCCCCTGAATTTTGCACTAGATTGTTTATGCTCACAGAGGTTGTACATTCCCCCTAACTTTTTCATTAGACTCGCATAGCATCTCATTGATCCTGACTTTTGGTTTGACTCACATAGGTTGTACGTTCCCCCTAGATTTTTTCAATACCTCACAAGATTGGTTGATTCTCCAAATCTCCCTGGCTAGCCTCAGGGCATCCCATATGGCCTCTCATTGGAGAATGACTGTCAATGCTGCCAAATTTAACATACCCATCACTTCCCAAGATTTTTTGGGAAAAATGTTCAGGTCAAATCCCAAATCCAACATGACTCCATCCATATCGTACCCACCAAGCTCCGTTGTCATCTTGAATTATCAACTAGTGCACTTTTTCTTACTGACCTTCCATACATCTCTTTCTAGTAGCGGAGCAAATATGGTGGTCTCCTCTCCTTGTTCTTTCATGCAAGTAGCTAACATCTGGGTCAGCTTACTTGTCACTTCTAGATATTTAAGCAAGTGCAAACAGTAGTGCAAGAAGGTATCAACTTGATCTTCCACTTCTACCATTCAACCTAAATCACACAAGGCTTCCGCACGCGCTTGATGGGCCCCTGAATTGACATGTTTTTGGAACCCATCTGGCACTTTTTCTCATACCATTTTGATCATCCTTTCCTTTCTAAGACATATATTCCATATAAATACTCTATTTTGACACAAAGGTAAAAATTCAAATCTTCTATTCCATTTTACGATTATTATTGCATGTCTTCTGTAGAATTTGTTGTTTCTTTGCACTGACATTTTTATCTAGAAAAGGTCTACAAAGGCTGTAACATTGTGGCTATGATTCCAAGAAACTACAGCATTGTTGTTGCGATTTGAAAGGTGCAACACTATTGCCACAGTTTCGGTCGACATTTCAGTTGTTGCAGTTTCGGTCGATATTTTTGTTGTTGTTATTCCAAGCCAACATAACTACCAAAGACCCACTTACTTACATCCCAGACAGAATTGAGTCAGCTACAATTTCGTTCCCAAACAATAGTTGTTGCACTCTGGCATGTGACAGTTCTCTTGACGTTAAGTTCTAAATAAATCTCTACCAACACATCAGTCACATCATGACTATTCAGATAGGCGATTAGCAAACAAAAGAGCACCTAAATGAAGATGTTGGTGCATCCGCCGAATCAGCAACGCTCGACCTTTCCTATAGATAGAAATAAAGAATGAACAGTCTGCTCCACATGGTTGTCCATCCGTATCTTGTATGATTTTAGATTATGAATGTATTATAACAGGAACCACGCTATTATAAGGTTCATATTCCATCAGATACAACAGCGGTGGAGTTTTTGAGATTGTTGGTTGTGGAGCCTGATTATCTTCTTGATTCAGAGGTCTTTGTTTTCAGTCGTGTTTATACCCCATGAAGACTTTACACCCCAGAAGAATGTACACTCCTCCATGCGGGGGAGTCTAGAGGGGGGTTACCCCATCTACGGGGTTCGGGGGCGAAGCCCCGGAAGGAAAAAATTCCTTGTAAATGTATATTTTAATTTCATTGTAAATATGGACCGTTCATTATAAGGTCACAAATCTGACAGTAGCAATTATGTTAGGGTTTTTTGCCCTAGAAGGAAAACCTCTTTTATGAGGGAAATGTATTGCAGCTATGCATCATTGTTAATATTATATTCTAAGAGAGGAGACAATGAGAGAAAGAAGAGGAAGTTACAGCGGGTGTGTTGTAGATTGTATCCCTTCGTTTGATGCATAATAATAAAGCAAGGACCTGGAAATTTCTCTGGTGGATGTAGCCCACATTGGGTGAACCACATATATCTGTGTCTCTATTGTATTGTGTATATTCTTTGTTTTATTTCCGCATTTGTTTTAATTTATTTCTTCGTGATCCTGTTTTTCTAACAGGTTTAACAAAGGGCACTATGGATTTGTGCACTATAAATTTTAGCGTTGTGGTGCATATTTGTTAACAAGATGAATCGATGTTGTTAAAATCACTGTGTCAGTGCATATAGTCTTATGGGATGCACCACTTAAATATTTTGTTGTTTTGAGATAGCACACCGACCGCAAGGTGTATGAACTGATGGAGGTGCACTGATTGATTTTAAATATTTATTTGCAAAAATAATAATAATTTTGGTTTTTTTTTTAAATATACATCATTTGTATATGTATTTGTTTTATAATTTCAATTTATATTATCTTTATATATGTTCCTAACAATATTTGTATGTGAATTAGAGACAACGACGACGAGAGGAGGATGAGGCGGGGTAGAGATAGGTCGAGAAAAATGCATTTGTGCATGAGTGAGAGGCCATGGAGATGGATATGGAGGCTTACCCTTGCCCTATTTCACAACATACACATGACCTTTTGATGGATATTTTCATCCTGAAGTTTTATTAGGAGGGTAGATCCCTTAGGGGGAACTTTTCATTCTTACAACAATTGATCCATCATTGGGATCATGTAAGCCAGGGGTTTAGGGTCGGTCCCAATATCTGGTATCATCCCATGGAGGAGGATGTCTATTTCATCACTAGGTTGTCTAGGAGGGGGGTGTATTTTCCCCCATTCCCTATGCTACTTCCTAGTGTTGTAGGAGAGGCCCAGATGACATATGTGCATAGATATGCCAGTTTGGATATTCCTTTAGCTTCGGAGTTTCAGGTTAAAGGTGGGCAGTTGTGGATAGGTGCATTTGGGAGATAGGACATTAGGTGTCTATGTTATATTCTTGAATCACTATCACTGTATAAATCTATTGGGAAACACATTGGTTTCTCTATGTTGTATTATGTAGATAGTTTATTGCAGGAGCCTCGATTGATTAGGTGGGAAAACATTTTTTTGAGACAATTTTGTCATGCATTAGATCACTATCGCTCTATTTTTTCTGGGATGAGATTATTTTGATTCACGTCTGAGTTGTATACACTATTTTTTGAGAGGGTTCATGCCACTCAGCCAATGGTACCTTGATTTTCTGCTAGGCCTATGATTGATGCACGTATGTGCATGTGGGGGTTGTTGATGCCCAAGAGGGGCCAGTTTGAGCTTCTCATTAATCCCATGGGAAGGGCGATATTTGATTTATTATCTAGCAAGGATGATAATGTTCTCAATATTATAGAGTACTCGTATGTGGGGATAGATTAGAGAGGATGTCCAAACATTCGATTTATAACATAGAATCCATAGGATGAGAGAGGTAATATTATCGTTATGTTTTGATCAATCTATTAGCATATTTTTATGTCTTATTTAATGCACATGTAATTTATTGTAACATTTTGTTTCAATTCTCTTATAATTATTATCTATTGTTTTGCAGATATTGGCACATATGCGCCTCCCCAACACGAGGATGAGGTGATGGAGGATGCATAGGAGAAGCCTCTAGTATTACGAATACCCCACATGCCATGTAGGTCAGATGCGAGAGTCCAACTTGAGGTGGTGAATGATATATGTAATGTCAAGACTAGTCACAGAGTTGTATTGTACCCCCTAGAGACATATTACAGGTAGAGGCACTCTCTACTACATGTAGTCATTTTCCTAATGACATGACGATGTTGATGTGTCATATTGTTGATGTCGTCAACTTCATCGATACGTTGAGCGCTGGTGCTCATGATCCCACTACATATATCTCATAAGCAGAGCCATCCACATCCTCTACTCCACCACATGGTCCTCCTCCTCCTCCTCTTGATTCTCCTCCACATGAGTTGGCTACAACATCTACCGATCCTCCATCTAGGTCTGATGTGTCTCCTCCTCCTCCTCCTCCTCCTCCTCCTCCTCCTCCTCCTTGTGTTTCCCCTCCACATGTGTATGAACTTGTATCCACATCTGATTCTCCTCCTCGCCCTCTTCCTTTGCTTGTGCCACCATCTGTCGATCATTGTCTTTCTCCTAGTCCATATGTGTCATCATCCACACATTCCCCTCTTCATCCTCTTCCTCCTCTTCCTCCACAAGTGTCACAAGTTTTTGATGCTTTGGACACTATGATCACATATGGTACTGTTGATGCACATCTTCATGATATTGATATAGAGACACTTGATAGTGCACTTATATTGACATTTGTTTCTAAGATAGTTTCTCTTGATAGAGGCTCTACCTCTTGTAGAAGAGACATTGATGCACCTACCTCTGTTGGTGGACCTAGCTAGTAGTGGTATTGATTGAAATCTACACTCATTATTTTATATTTGACTAGAGATCTATATATGACATGTTCACTGCATATTCTATTTAGATGTATGTTTACCATGTATATTCATATGTATATCGCTCATGTATATTATGTTTTTCATATAATGTTGTGGTTCTTGTTGTTGTTTGATTTATAAAATGTAATATGAGTATGCTAATGGGGAACATTGTTAATTATTTCTATATTTTTAAGTGAAATTTGATATGTATCACTCATTTAAATTTATAGTTTCCATATAATGTTTAACTTTACTTTTATGAAAGCGTTTAATTTGGATTGTAATTGCAAAAAGTTATAACCATTAATGCCATATCATGTTTAACTGTTGTTCAAGGTGAATTGTTTGTTGTCCAACAAGATACAATATGTTGATTAAATGTGTTTAGAAACACAAATACTTAAATATGATGAATGAAATGATTGTGATTTGAATATTTATGTATTTTCATATATTATAATAAATAATATTATTACATAATTATTCACTAATAATAATGTTGATGGTGTAATAATAATGTTATTTTTTTTATTTTTTGTTATTCAAAGATTACAAGACAAAGTTATAATAAATTTGATTACTAAAATCAGAAGATTATATTTTATTAATATTTATTTTTTCCAAAGATTTTATTAATTTATATTATCCAACTATTATAATATAGGGAATTTATTCAATTAAATTTAAAATAATGAATATAGAGAATATTAATACATTTTGATCTATACATTTTCGATTAAATGGTTTCACAATGTTTTACTCGTACAAACTGTATGAATCTTTTATTAAAAATAATATCACTCAACATTTTATAATTAGTATTTTAAAAATGAGTAAAATTGACAAAGGATTCTATACTTTAAGATAAGTATGGATCATGAAAAATTTCCTTAATTCTCACTAGGCTCTAGAAAATACTCTTTTAAAATTTCGATGTCCTTCCTATAATGACACTTATTTCAAGGAGAATGTGAAAAAAATTGTTAATATAAGATTATATGATTATAAAACTAAAGGATGAAGTGGAATAGGTGAAGGCCAAGATAGTTGCACTAGTTAAGGTGGGGAATTCCATCAAAGTTGGTAATCCCATGGGAAGGGAGGTATTTGATTTATTATCTAGCAAGGATGATAATGTTCTCAATATTATAGAGTACTTGTATGTGGGGATAGATTAGAGAGGATGTCCAAACATTCGATTTATAGCATAGGAGCCACAGGATGAGAGAGGTAATATTATCGTTATGTTTTGATCAATCTATTAATATAGTTTTATGTCTTATTTAATGCACATGTAATTTATTGTAACATTTTGTTTCAATTCTCTTATAATTATTATCTATTTTTTTGCAGATATTGGCACATATGTGCCTCCCCAACACGAGGATGAGGTGATGGAGGATGCATAGGAGAAGCCTCTAGTATTACGAATACCCCACATGCCATGTAGGTTGGATACGAGAGTCCAACTTGAGGTGGTGAATGATATATGTCATGTCAAGACTAGTCACAGAGTTGTATTGTACCCCCTAGAGACATATTACGGGTAGAGGTACTCTCTACTACATGTAGGCATTTTCCTCATGACGTGACGATATTGATGTGTCATATTGTTGATGTCGTCAACTTCATCGATACGTTGAGGGTTGGTGCTCGTGATCCCACTACATATAGCTCATAAGCAAAGCCATCCACATCCTCTACTCCATCACATGGTCCTCCTCCTCCTCCTCTTGATTCTCCTCCACATGAGTTGGCTACAACATCTACCAATCCTCCATCTAGGTCTGATGTGCCTCCTCCTCCTCCTCCTCCTCCTTATGTTTCCCCTCCACATCTGTATGAACTTGTATCCATGTTTGATTCTCCTCCTCGCCCTCTTCCTCTGCTTGTGTCACCATTCATCGATCATTGTATTTCTCCTAGTCCATATGTGTCATCATCCACGCATTCCCCTCTTCCTCCTCTTCCTCCACATGTGTCACAAGTTTTTGATGCTTTAGACACTATGATCACATCGGGTACTGTTGATGCACATCTTCATGATACTAATATAGAGACACTTGATAGTGCACTTATATCGACATTTGTTTCTAAGATAGTTGTTTTTGATAGAGGCTCTACCTCTTGTAGAAGAGACATTGATGCACCTACCTCTGTTGGTGGACCTAGCTAGTAGTGGTATTGATTGAAATTTACACTCATTATTTTATATTTGACTAGAGATCTATATATGACATGTTTATTGCATATTTTGTTTAGATGTATGTTTACCATGTATATTCATATGTATATCGCTCATGTATATTATGTTTTTCCTATAATGTTGTGGTTCTTGTTGTTTGATTTAGAAAATGTAATATGAGTATGTTAATGGGGAACATTGTTAATTATTTCTATATTTTTAAGTGAAATTTGATATGTATCACTCATTTAAATTTATAGTTTCCATATAATGTTTAACTTTACTTTTATGAAAGTGTTTAATTTGGATTGTAATTGCAAAAAGTTATAACCATTAATGCCATATAATGTTTAACTGTTGTTCAAGGTGAATTGTTTGTTGTCCAACAAGATACAATATGTTGATTAAAGGTGTTTAGAAACACAAATACTTAAATATGATGAATGAAATGATTGTGATTTGAATATTTATGTATTTTCATATATTATAATAAATAACATTATGACATAATTATTCACTGATAATAATGTTGATGATGTAATAATAATGTTATTTTTTTATTTTTTGTTATTCAAAGATTACAAGACAAAGTTATAATAAATTTGATTACTAAAATCACAAGATTATATTTTATTAATATTTATTTTTTCCAAAGATTTTATTAATTTATATTATCCAACTATTATAATATATGAAATTTATTCAATTAAATTTAAAATAATAAATATAGAGAATATTAATACATTTTGATCCATACATTTTCGATTAAATGGTTTCATAATGTTTTACTCATACAAACTTTATGAATCTTTTATTAAAAAATGATATCACTCAACATTTTATAATTAGTCTTTTAAAAATGAGTAAAATTGACAAACGATTCTATACTTTAAGATAAGTATGGATCATGAAAATTCTTCTTAATTCTCACTAGGCTCTAGAAAATACTCTTTTAGAATTTCCATGTCCTTCCTATATTGACACTTATTTCAAGGAGAATGTGAAAAAAATTGTTAATATAAGATTATATGATTATAAAACTAAAGGATGAAGTGGAATAGGTGAAGGCCATGATAGTTGCACTAGTTAAGGTGGGGAATTCCATCAAAGTTGGTAATGCCAAGTACACCACAAGTATTTTAGATGTTGCACGAAGTTATTTTGTTGGAATTGTCCTAAGAAGTTCCATCAAAGTAAGTACATATTTATTTGCATTTTAATTTTCTCAAACAATAAAAATTTTGAGGTTTGAAAATTTTTTAATATATACATTTTTCGTTAAATAAAATATAATTTAAAATAAATATTTACTGTTGTATGCCACCAACTTTGTCGTATCTCAATTAATGCTTAGTAATTCAAAGGTTAAGATAAACATATTTTAATACAATACAACATAAATTTGCTATAATAAACAATAAATATGACAACGAAAATATATCAAAACCAAATCTTATGCTTGTACGTCTATTTAATTTATTTTCAGTATGGTAGTTGTAAATGGTTGTTAAATTTTCATATCCAACATAATTAAAAAATGAAGGAAAAAAAAAAAACATAATTGTCCATTATAGATACCCGTAGTAAAATGACACTTACACGATATAAATGTCCAAAAAAATCATTTACATGAAATCATTCTTCGTTGCCATCACCCTGATTATCTTCCTCGCTTAGCATTGTAACATTATTGTTCTTAAAAAGATGTTTAGATCTCGGATCATGTCTTAGTACAAACCACAAATCCCCATCCAACACATCTAGGTAAAAAACACACGGCTGAAATGTTTTGGGAAAACATAAGGCTCCTTACTTTCAACCCACATTTTTTAGAGTTAATACATATTAGCCCACTATCACGATCTTCCTTTACATTTCTCTGGTCAAAGGTATCCCACCACTTGAAACAAAAATTAACAATTTGAAACGATGAGAAGTCCACTTGGCCTTCATCAACATACTCAATGTGAAAATCATGTCCATATGCCCACATAGATGGGAAGAAATGCACCTGTAAAAATGTGAACAAAGGGCAGTGTCATATGTCTAATAACAAAAGCATTAATAAAAACATAATGCATGTTACAATTCAAATGTGCAATATTATAAATAAAATGTGCTACTTATAGAGGCTATTACAAAGTTGTTGCACTTGATCGTTATGTTTAGTGCATCCATATCTTCTCCTCATGGTTTATGACCGGACATTGCTTATTTCTCTTGTATTCGGTTAACCACCCAATTGTTGGGACATATTTTTGGCATATTGTCTTTTAAATGATCAGGATAAGGCATGCTTGTACCATTCAATCATCTAAATGTTTTCCTGTCACCGACCCATTTCCTTCTTTTCTCTTTATACAACATGATCTTCCTTTACATTTCTCCATTCGAAGGTATCCCACCACTTGGAACAAAAAATAACAAATTGAAACGATGAGAAGTCCACTTGCATGATCTCTTGTATCTTTCCAATGTAACCCAACTTCCCCTCTATCAGGTTTTCATCACGATGGCTAGCACGACTATATTGGTCGAACTCGACCTCCACTCCACATGCCCACATAGATGGGAAGAAATGCACTTGTAAAAATGTGAACAAAGGGCGGTGTCATATGTCTAATAACCAAAGCATTAATAAAAACATAATACATGTTATAATTCAAATGTGCAATATTATAAATAGAATGTGGTACTCATAGAGGTTATTACAGAGTTGTCGCACCTGATCCCTATGTTTAGTGCATCCAAATCTTCTCCATGTGGGTTACAACCAGAGACCGCATATTTATCTTGTATCAGGTCAACCACCCAACTGTTGGGACATATTTTTGGCATATTTTCTTTTAAATGATCAAGATAAGACATGCTTCTACCATTCAATCATTTAAATGCTTTCGTGTCATTAGCCCATTTCCTTCTTTTTTCTTCATACAGTGTGACCCATGGTTATGTTGCCTTTGTGTTGTAAAGAATGAATTTATTGATGGAATCCATTTCAAAATTCGTTGATGTATACAAAAATTCAAAACGAATAGCATGGGATTAAATATATATTATCAATTTAAAGAACAAAGTTACTAATGGCATCAAAATTTCTAAATTTAATGATGTATAAAAGAATTCAAAACAAATAGCATGGGGTGAAATACATATTATCAGCTTCAATGTAAAAAAAATCTTCGTACTAAATTGACAAAATATAACTGACTTACTCTTTATCAAGCGCCTTTTTTCCGTTCATTTGGAGTATCTCTCTTTCCCTTTAGTCCTCGTCTTGATGGTCATCCCAAACGATTGCCCCTTTTTTGTCGTCAATTTGCTTGATGTACTCGTTGACATAATAGAACGACTTGTATACTATGTACCCCTCTACCATAGAGCTCTCTAGTTTTTCCCTTTGTCGAACAAACTCCTTCAATTTTTTCATGTACCTCTCTAAGAAGAACATCCAACGAAATGAGAGCACCTTAGCTAATTCAACCTCATCAAGTAGGTGAATTATAAGATGGACTTGCAAGTCCATAAAACTCGTGGGAAGTTCCTTCTCAAGCATACAAACAATCTCAGCTATCTCTCAATGCCACTGTGGAATGCTAGCCATATGAGTCTCTCTTGATGTGATCCAATGTACAAATGCAGATAATTTTGATATGGCACGTCGCAGGTCCTGGGGGAAGTCATGGTTCACACAAACACACTAGCAAAGGATAATGACACTACAAAATAAACACAAACATCATTAATTTCTATAAAACTATGAGTGCAGAGCATAATTTTACCAATGTTAGTATACAAATAGAAGAATCGTGTATTCAACATACATACCCTTAGAAGGTCCAGATGGTCATGTGATTTCAACCCTAAGAAATTCTCGTCTACCATGAAGAAACGACGTAGAGTCTACCCATATAAAGAAGGTGTCTTCACACCCAATATAACATTCTTCGTAATAGAAAGATCATCTTTCTTCAAAATCCAAGGGACATCACCTTCTTTAAAAGACCAAGATGGACCAACCTCTCCTCTAGTTTTGTTTCTTAGCCAATTTCTCTTTTTAGCATTCGGAGCAATAAGATCTCTCCTAACAACCATTGTGTCACTTTTATTCCATGATATGTGCCTCCATAAAAAAGATGAAACATGTTTTAATATATGCATGGGATCTGGTAAGTGGCCAATCTTAAGATGCTCCTAATATGAAAGCTCACAAAATACAAATTTTCTTTTCATCCCAATGGGCATTTTCTCAACATAGGTTTCAAAAAATTTAGGATCATCAAACATAGGTTCCCCATTTGAATCAAAGAATTATGACATTTCCTTCTCCTTCTTTGTGTCATAAGACCTATTCCAATCTGCCAGTGTCAGTGTTTCAAGTCTTTGGGTTCTCTCTGGTTTACCATTGAAATCATATGCAACTCTTCTATAAGGTCGGTCTTCTTGGAGGAATACCCTCAAACAATTGTACACCAATTTTTGTAGGTCATTCAACAACCTATCCTTTATAGAAGGTCCACAAAATTTGCATCCATGATACCCTTTTGTTACAACACCTGCGATGTTAACATATACATAGCATGTTAACATATACAGATATAAACAAATCAACAAACATGCTTACCGGAGAAAACTCCTAGTCCTAGATAATCGTGCGTGGTGTACGCACATACTCCAAACAACATAAAATACCTCTCCATTGGGATGGGTCTTGATACATCATATACATGTATCCCTTCCTATAATTTCTTAAATTCATCGATCAATTGTTGGAGGTAGACATTCATTCTCTTCACTTCTATTATTCCATAGACTATAAGAGCCAACATAAGATGTTCATTCTTCATGAACAACCATGGGGGGTATTGTTATTGATCACTACCACTAGCCAAACAGAATAGTTGGTGTTTTGGAGGGAATATGGGTTAACTCCATCCATAACTATGCTCAATTGGAGGCTTTGTACTTCATCCTTGAATTGATTGGGCCATGTATCCTATATATGCTTCATGGCTATTGAATATATTGGGATTCACATAACTCATGGCTCACTTCTATGTGAGGCATGCTACCCCTACAACATAGCTAATTGCTTGAAATGAAAGAGCCTTTGAATCCTTGGAATTATAGGCATGTGTCTCAATATCTCGTGAGCATGACCATGTGCCTTACCCTTGTTTTTTTATTTATGGTGCTTGTCATGCCTACATTTTGGACATATTTCTTTGTCCACATATTCGTTTCTGTATATAATATAATCATTCAAACATGCATGGTATGATATATATTCAACACTCAATATTTTTCAGCATTTGCTTTACCTCTACGTAGCTATTGGGAAAACGATTATCACTCACAAATACGTTATCTTTGAATAGCCTGCAATTAGTGGGCAATAGAAATTTACATTGTCACTAAGCATGAATAAAATCAACCCTTTTATTCCTTCATTGTGTGATAATATGCCTTAAAAATATAGGGGACTTAACGACGAGTTACCTCAAAATTGTCGTGAAACACGCATTTGACATACCATACATTGATTTTAAGTTTTACAGTAACATTGTTGTCCCTAGTTGGGTAGACCTTGCAGACTCCTATACTTGACCAAATAAAGGAGTGGTGGAAGCAGATTCCAGGCTTTCGTAGAAAGTATCTACGACATCGGTGTCATCGCCTATTTTATTTTGTTGGAATGCATCTAACAACATTCCCTCCATGGTCTGGGTATCCCACAAGAAATCATACATACAACCTCTATATCATTGTCTTCATCCACAACATGTGAAGAACTAGTGTTATTGTCGAGGTTTTTAACTGTTGACTCATGATGTAGTGGGATTTGAATAGGTGTTTGTTTCAACCATTCTTGGTATGCTTCCTCTCTGAGCTCTTTTCATTTAGAAGCAAGGTCGTGACTTGACATTGTAGTGGGGTGCAACGATAGATGGTAGATAGGTCGCTCATCATCAGAATCCTGATTGTAAAAATATTGAACATTACATTAATAATATTAGTAACATAATGCTTTTAATATGTTCAAAGATTATACCAAACACTTATTACAAGCATGGACATTTTTTTCCCGGTAACAAACATGAAATCAACCCCTTTACAAAACAAATGTCGAATTAAGGAATACATTTACATTAGTTCCATTGAAAATCCAAAAATATAATTACTCAAGCATCTTTTTCTTATGCCCTACGGGGTTGTCTACATAAAAGAGATCAAATTCACGGTGTAATATCGTTGACTTGGGTTGGTTGCTAGAAGATGGCATGTTAGGATTGGTAGCGTAAAGAAGTTGTCCATTTTGATAAAACATCTACTTGTGGTATATTTCTCCTGATAAGAGCTTGCGAAATTTTGGGACCACGGGAATATCTTGAGTATATGAACTCAATCTTGAATATAGATCCTATGAAATTCAATGAACAATTATTAAACTGCATCTACATACATAACATAAATTCAATGAGATAAATGAATTATAAATCAAATCTAGACGTACTAAAATCGACGCGAGAGAACTTGAAGGAGTTCCAAAAATAAGTAATGAGGTGACATAAGAATCTGAAGAATTGGCCATTTGATATTATAATTCTTTTTTTCCTGAATTTGAACCAAAAACCATAATCTTGGGTAGCATAAAACAATCTAACTTCAAAAACAACTTCGAGCAATTTTTATAACTTGACAATATCAAATCATTGTTTTTTTCTACAATATAATATTTTTTTTCCGCCCAACTATACAATAAATCTCAATCTCGCTTTACAAATTCTGAAAACGTTACTCGATCTAAGAAAATATCCTCCTCGAACATAGAAAATGTGAATTTGATGCTCAACCCCTCTCTCACTCCCTTCCTCCTTCCCTCCCCTTCTCTCCCTATATGCCCCTCTATCTATCTCTTGCATCAACCCCTCTCTCCCCCTCACTTTTTATCCCGCCCTCTCTCTCACTCATTGTATCCCATTCCCTCTCTCCCCCCCTCTCTCCCCCACTAGTGCACTTTATCATTTGAAAACGTATTGGTGCATATGTATAAACAAAACACACTGATGCTTTTAATTAAGATAAGCATCGAAGACTAACCTATGTTATTTCCTCTGTAAAGAAAAACATCTACAAACTTTAAATAAGAATGTTTGCATTTGCATTATGCAAATGTAACTGTCTTACAATGCGTTATTAATTACACGTTGCATCAGTGCATTTCAAACTGTCTATTGCACCGAATAAAGCAAGTTAGAAAAATAATGTGCATTTACTATCAATACTTTGAAATTCGTTACAAAAATAAATCAGTGCATTATGCATAACACATCGGTGCACTACTCATGGCATAATTCAGCGAAAAAACGTAACTTCTGGAGAAAAAAACAACAACAACACATGCGTTTATCATCAATACGCTGAAATATACATGAAAAAATGAGCGGGAATTTGAGTTTTTTTAGTTTATCAAGGAAAACCCTATTCATTGTTTTATTGTTCGCCAAATTTTATAGAGGATATTTGTGCAACAAAGATTTATCAGTAAAGATTTCTGAGTGGGTGGATTTTTTTTTAAGAACCAAATTCGAGGGGGAGTATTGTAGATCACAAAGAAATCTATAGAGGAGAAATTTTAGGTATATGATTTCATTTTATTAATCATCTTGATCACTCTCCTATTTGATTCAAATAATTTTCATTGCATTCCAAACAAACAAAAAAGGGTTTCATAGTTACCTTTAGTATTGGAAGCCCTAATTTCCTCATTATTCTTTTGTTTTCTCCTTCTATAATTCACAAGAATATTTTTTTAAAGCATAATCTCTTTATAGGGTTTGGTTATTCCTATATGGGTGTTTTGTATCCGTTGAGATTAAACAACTATTTGCATTAGATCCTAAATCGTCATGTCACTATCATTTTTTTATTTTTTTAAAACTCCTTCACGGTGATTGGTGCGCTCTGTACATAGCAAGCGCACCATGGCATATTTTTTTGTAAACAACACCACTTTATTTCAATTCAAAATATTATTAAAAATCCTTTTCGCGGTCGGCAGTGTGCATTTTACCTAAACACCCACCGAGGCACATTGTTTACAAAGCGCAAAACTGAGTTTAAAATGGAAAAATTATGATTTTTTTATAGAAATCGCCATTTCTTAAATGTATTCAGTGCTCGACGATGTGTAATAAATAGTACTTAGGAAGTCGTTATTTTCTTAAATCATAAAGCACGGGCTAAATATAAAAATTTGTAAAACGTTTTCAATTTTGCAACAACATTGTTATACTATATCGGTGTGTATATGTATGTATGACGCATCGGTGCATATAAATATTGTTGACACCCTGGTGTGAATTATCTTAATATACGCACCGAGATCTTTCTTTTTTTTAAATAATAATTTTTATATCTTTTTTTTTCTAGGGAGATTTCGAAAATTCCAATGGATGAACAAGGGGAAAGCAATGACATGTTGGTAGGGATGTCCAAAAAAATGTAGAAGAAGATGTTAAAAGAAATCAACATAATTTCGTCGCAAGAGGAGACATCCCATCTACAATGTGCATAAGAGGTATGTAATCATATTTTTATTCTTTATGTACATTGAATTTAAGAATCGTGTGAAATACTAATTTTCAATTGTTTTGTTGTAGAAAAGAAAAGAAAATAGAATCCATTCATCACATGAGACAAGACAACGAGGAATAAAATGGTTGATCACAAACTTTCTGAGTACTTACGTTTTCGACCTTTCTTAAGATTTCATGTTTTTTGTGATCTTTATATTTAAATAATTGATTTTCACTTGTCTACGGATGTCTTCTACTAGGTGCTAACATACAAAGAGGATCCAACCATGAATTGCTAAAAAATGGGTTAAGTATGGGTTGCGAGTATATGTTGAAGAATGAAAGGTTAATTGGATAATTGGACAATTTCTAAGTAGCTATGTTGTTTAACTTTCCTTTTTTTATAATTAATGAAACAACAAGAAAACTTTATATTGATTATATCGACTATGTTTTGTCACGTCGTATTAAACATGCAAGAAACAAAGTATGTAATGCAGCCATGAGAGGAGACTTTGAGATAATTCATGAAGCATGGCTTCAAAAGAATGTATATTGTTTATGAAAGACTTGGTTCTAAGGTATGTTTTTTTATTCACGCAATCGTGTAAATTCTACTATATATATAAATGTAGATATACTTATTACAGTTTATTTCTATGTTTGTAGATGGAAGATAAAGGGGAAGAATATAAAAAACAAGTCGATCATCAAGAAAATTTTAGGTTAAAAAAACAAAGTACAATATCATCTGCAAATGATGAAGAAATGAGGCATGCACGCAGCTCGAGCAATGTCAACAATTCAACCGATGAATGAAAATTAATATAATTGAATGTTATTGTAATTTGTATGTTTTGGAATATTTGTCTCTAAAAATCAGGGATTTTCTTTAATGTACTCAACATATTGTCCCAATTGCATGAGGGCATTTTACCAATAACTGTAACAATTACAAATTGGTTGCAATTTGATTATTGTACTATACCTTTATATTGTCCATTTTTGTACGCACCAGGTCATAGGATAACATGATTGCATCGGGGATAACTATAACTTAATTGCACCAAGACGCACTTATCCTAAAGTGCACTGGTTCTAACTATAGCTTGATCATGTCGAAGCGGACAAATCATAAATCTCATTGTTGCATCATAAGAGAAGAATGTGAAACCGGTGCGCAATAGTTATAAAAACACCGGGGCATTTTTTATTATATTCATATGTGCGGCATTTTTATTATATTATTGTACTTGTGTGTTTATTATATTAACGTACCGATGCCATTTTTTCAATACCGCAAAGGTGTGTTTTGGAAAGAAACACACCAATAAAAAAACTCCGCTACAACCTCCACCTGACCAATTTTTTTTAGTTAGATAAAACATCCGCTAAAACCTCCGCAACCAATAGAGGAGGTTGTAGCAAAGTTTTTTTTTAATTTTGCCAGATTTTGTTCCACTAAAAACCTCCACTAGAAGGTGTTCTCCTTGTACTGGGTCTAGGAAAAATGTGCAATTGCATATCAAAATTCCTTCAAGGGAGAGTTGATTCTAAAGTAATTTGCTTACAGCACTTTACAACTTCAATGAAAATAGCCCATTGGGTGTAGCTTGGGTGGTTGGGAGGAATGATTGTTACCCTCCCCACCCAGGTTCAATTCCTTGTAAGTGACATGTTATACCCTTAAATGGGTCTATTCTAAAATTATTTGCCTCCCTATGTTCCCTCGCGGATTTCGGGGAGTTAACGTGGAGTAGAGAGCACCTCTGGTGTCGTGAACCACATGAAAAAAAAAAAAAAAAAACTTCAATGAAAACATCACTATTGTCCATTCCTCTCACAACAATTTGACATATTTAGTGTTACTAACACTGGTTACATGTACAATTATGTAACATCCATGTTTTTAATCTCCAAATTAGCGATGTATATTATAAATACGATGTATCGTCGCGGGCCAAGCAATGCAATATGTAAACATTGCATATGGAAAATAATAAAATGGAATGTATCATCAGTTGTAGATCGACATAGATGGAGTCATGGGGGGTAAGTTTCCACAAGAGAGGGAGGTCCTAGGTGAGGAATTGTTCATGTCTATTAATCCCAAGCTACCTTTCTCAATTAATTTTTTATGAACCTTCTATTTTCCCTTTAGAGTGTTTCAAAGCCCCAATCATTGAATACATGTAAGAGGGTTGGTGGGAAAAGTCACCTCACATAGTTATTGAGTGCATGGGGCTAAGTACAATCAACACTAGGGAACGTGAGAGTCAACTTGAATGGGTAAAAGGAAATTTGAATGGGCTAAGAGAGTAGCTTTTATAGCTTGGGGAAAAGAGATTAAGGGAGTTCTAAGTGGTGGATTTTGAAGGCTACCATAATGGTCATGTAAGACAGCTTGTTGGAGCTTTAATTTCATAGAGAATTAGGTTGTAGGCATGTGAGTAAGATTTTTTGTAAGAGATTTTCAAAGTGAGCAAGTGAGTTTTTGTTGTGAGAATTCTTATTGTAGCTATAAATTTCTAGAGTCCTCGTCAAAGATATTTCCTACACAACCTATTTTGGAGCCCTTGAAGGAAGTGGGATAGCCTAAGGGACTGCGTAGCAAAGAAGGGTATCTCATTCCTTTGGTTGTGCGGGTTGAGGGAAAAGAGAGTTGGTGGATTGGAATCGTTGTAAGAATTAGCTTGCTATGAGGGGACGATTGTCAGCCTTAGGAACCACCTTCTTCTTATGGGTTCATAGCCCCGGCTCGAGCGTGACTTGTTGTTGAGAACTAGAGTAGCAAGACTACAGATGGGTGAAACGTTTGTCCTTTGCAGTCGATTACCTATTTGTTAATAAGATAAGTGCTCACATTCATTATGTTTATTTTTGTTAAATGTAAAGTTTAATTGGTGTACATTTCACTCTGTGTTTTGTGTTATTTACGATTATATGTTATGTGTAAAGGTTTCATTTTAATCTATGTATTGTATGTTTGAATGTTATTGTGCATGCTTAATTAATATACATTCTTGAATTTGAAATTGTTGTTAGTTTCATGAGTTTGTATTACATGTTGCATGCATGCATTGTTTAAATTGGTATCAATTTTTTTTGTGGTCACTTTTCTCATAACGTGACTTTGTGTGGGAGTTGGGTATGTTACAGACTGGTATCAAATATTTTTGTTCAACATAAAACTCATATGAGATAAATAATAGCACGAATTTAAAAAATTCGTTGCTACATAGTATCTGTCTATGTCGAATTTGGGAAAACCGGGAATTTACAGTGAAAATTCCCAAATTCTCGGTGAAATATGCATGCAATTTGCAGAAGGGATGTTGAATTCAAGTTGATCCTATTACCTTCTTTGAACCATTGTATTTATTGTTGTAGTAGCTTTGTCTATACCTTCCTTTCTCTATCGATCTATTTCATTAGTGCATAAAAGGTTTTGCAGCCGATGGTGATGGTCCTTTTAAAAGTACTTGTTGTACCTTTATTTGACTACATGTCTCTGCAAAAGGAGAACGCCACTGGTTGAGTATATTGTTCATAGAGTGTTTTTGTTGAGTGGATTATTCAAGGATTTTCTTTGTGTCTTTAAATTTATCATACTCTATTTGGAAGATTTATGTCATCTAATCAAACTTTAGTCACTTGTTTTCTTCTTGTATCTTCTTGTTTTGTTCCGATAGTTGTTTATTTTCTTCCTACATTTTTCTATCTTCCTCCCTCATTTGGTTTTTTAACTGTTGCAATTGAAGGTTTAATTCAACCAATTATTGTATTAGTTTCTTGATTGATTCAAGTTTGTCGACTTCAAAGCTATTAAGTCCAATGTGTAGTTTCTCCTGAGCCAAATTTATGCACTCTATCCATGTGGCCTTTTCTTTTCCCTTCCTAGTTGATAGTTTGTCTACCGCTTTCATCTGCTTCCTCCACCTTAGCACAAACTCTTTAGAGAGTTCATTATAAAAGTCCATAATTTAATTTCCAGGTATACTCATTGGATCAATAATGACCTTAGTTCTAATGCCAGGTTCCTTCTCTGAATGGAAGGTTGTATATACTTTGGGATTTTTATTCTTTTATTGTAGGGCTTGCTTGTCAGTTTTCCTCTTGGTCAACTTTGGCATTTTGGGTGTCGATTCCTGGGTCGATACCGATATTTTCTGCTCTTGTTGCTCAGTTGGTCTATTTGTTTTTTGTTGTGTTTGCTCGGTCGGTTATTATGTCGTCTTAAGATATCTTTTATGTTTACCTTTCTAATTTGTTTTTTGACCAGGTAGTACCTCAATTTTTTGTTGGTTGAAATGGTAGGATGTCCCTTGATTATTCTATTGGTTATTAAGTGGATCGGTCAACTAAAGTTGTTTTTCTAGATTTGTGTGATCCTACTACTACTCTTTCTCATTTCTCTGCTCCAAGTGATGTATTAAACAATTGTTGGCCCTTTGTTGGAGTCTACTTTTGTTGTTGTGTTGATTGTTTGGTCAGATCCTCCTATCCAACTTTGTCAGTTTGTTGGATGGGTGATGGATTTATTCCCTTGTTCCATCCTTTCTCATTGGTTAGGTTCAAAGGGTTGTCATTTTGATGTTTGGATTCATGCCTCGACAGTAGATGTTGGTCATTTTTATGGCTTGATTGTTGTCTCTCTTCCGACTGCTATTGTTTATCCCTATCAGTCGATTGTTGATGTTATTCTCCTTGGTCCTTCTTTTGTTGCTCATATCTCAAATCTGAATTAGTGTGTTATGATGAAGCATTCGATTTTTGCTTCTTGCCTTTTTATTTCTCTTTCTCTGAGGTCTCCTAGGATGATATTTCTTGAGCTACCTTAGTAGGTGAGATTAGTGGAGTTTCCTAGGTTAGATCAATCTCAGCCAGCTTAGGCTTAGTCTACTTTATTCTTGGTTTAGTGACCCATGCACGTTTTGATTTACTGGTTCTTGGGTGCCCTATTATTGACATGTTGGACTCTTGTTGATGTTTTTCATATCATTGGCATTTTCCTCTCCTTGTTTTCATTTTTTCCCAACTGTAATTTTGTTGTTGAGCTCTTTGACGATAATATCCTTTGCTTGCTCCACTGCATAAGCAAAAGACCATTGCTACTCTTTCTCATTTCTCTGCTCTGAATGGTGTATTAGACCATTGTTGGCCCTCTATTGGAGTCAAATTTTGTTGTTTTGTTGATTGTTTGGTCACATCCTCCTATATGACTTTGTCAATTTTTTGGATGGGTGATGGATTTATTCCCTTGTTCTGTCCTTTCTCATCGGTTAGGTCCGAAGGGTTGTCATTTTGATGTTCTGATTCATGCCCCGACAGTAGATGTTGGTCAATTTATGGCTCAATTATTGGATCTCTTCCAACTGTTATTGTTTATACCTATCAGTTGATTGTTGATGTTATTCCCCTTTGTCCTTATTTTGTTGCTCATCGCTCAAATTTGACTTAGTGTGTTTTGATGAAGCATTCGACTGTTGCTTCTTTCCTTTTTATTTCTCTTTCTTTGGGGTTTCTTAGGATGATATTTTTTGAGCTACCTTATTTGGTGAGATCAGTGGATTTTCCTAGGTTAGATCAATCTCAGTCAACTTAGGCTTAGTCTGTTTTGTTCTTGGTTTAGTGACCCATGCCTGTTTTGATTTATTGGTGCTTGGATCCTTTATTCTGGCCGTGTTGGATACTTGTTGATGTTTTTCATCACATTGGCAGTTTCCTCTCCTTGTTTTCATTTTTTCCCAACTGCAATTTTTTTTTTAGCTCTTCAATGAAAATATCCTTTGCGCACTCCAACACTTAACCCCATGACCTATTTTGTTCTAGTCGACTCTCATCGTGCCCAATTTCCTTTTATTGCAGTTTCTTTAAGAACCTGTTGGGCCACTTTATCAAACATTTTATTTATCTTGGGGTCTTCAAAGTTTGTTGTAGTTATGCCCTGTAAAATTTCCTGGCAATTAATTTTTGGACCTTGTTCTCGTACATTTTCTTGTGTTGTCATTGGCTTCTTCTTTCCAGTCAGTGTTTTCTTTTGTGGTGAAGAAATTGGGGATTCCTAGATGACTACAAAGGGCACAATATAGAGCTATGCTTCTTTATCTTCCTCAAGTTCTCCATTTTGTAGGGGTAGCATAAGCTCATCTCCTTCGATCAAAGTTGTTGGGTGAATCAGAAAGGAGGTGTTCGACTGTCATTCCAATTAGCTAAAAATATTTTCAATAGTCGATTGGTAACTTAATTCCTTTGGTTGTATGACCATGTCATCATTATACTATACCTTTGTTGAATCTAAATTCAACTAGATATGTGTAGTGTCAGGGAGTGCACGTTGGATCTTATGGGAAACTCTCCATCTATGTGAAACATTATTTAAATTTGTGACCCATTATTTAAACATTTGGTTGATGAATAAACTCTGAGTTGAACCTTTCCAATTATTAGCAAAACACTGGTACTTGAACATAGTCGACATTGTGGTCTTTATAGAGTTTTTCTCACTGACTAGGCTAACCTAACTCATGGCTAGCCATATGAGTAGTGAATGAAACCAAATTAATTTCCTAAAGTCTTTCCACTCCTTACAGTTCGTTTTATTGATGTCAACCAAGTGACCAACCCATTTGTATAATTTTCTTGTTTATGTGACTTACCCTATGGCCTCCAACATGGTCAAATTCACATTTGATGCCCTACTAGTCGGGGTAAGGTACAGTGCAACAATTACACATTCTCACTTGACATGCGACTCCTTCACTTGACTGGTGATTTTCCGTTTTGAGTTCTTCGCAGTGTTCGACCCCATGAAATTTTCAATCCATGCATTTGAGTCGGTCATCTTTGGGATTTTCTCTCCTTTTTGTGGCAGCCCAGTGATTTTGTGAATTAACCCAGTTTTTATTTGCAATGGTAGGTCAAGCCAAAGGGTTCCTTCATGGTACCTACTAATGATGAACTTGTTTTCTTCTTCCTTCCATTCATGGAAGTTTTCTACCTATGGGGAACTTATATAGGTATTGATCTGGGATTTTTCGAGAACAGTGGTTACATTCTTCCATTTTCCATCCACCATCCCCCTATTGTTGAAGTTCTCTCACTGCTTTTCCCAGGAAATATCATCCATTTTAGCTTGTCAAATGTTGTTCATTCTGATTTTTAGGTCAGTTACAGTCGCCTTATAAAAATTATACTTTTTCAAAGGTTCAATTAGGGTTTCCATTGTGTGGATATGGCCTCTCATCCTCGACATTGTCAGATTGCTTTCATGGTTAATGATTTGATCAAACTATGAAAGATTATCAATTGATGAGTCGTGCTCTTATTGTTCACACTAGTTTCTTGAATGACCAAAGGATGCAAATAATTAGTTTAGGTAATGTGATGCATCCTTATTTAAAGACTTTTATTAGCGGGATGAAATAAATTCATGCGTGGAGATGTCTCATCATCATACTTTGACATTTATTGTAGGAATTAATTTCGGTTCTTGTGAGCGACGTGCACGACCATCGACTATGTGTTGGTCGACTAGTTGGGTTGGTGGTTGGTCAAGCTAGATTGCTTATCTTGGTTATGTAGACTTGGTCGGTTTGTCTTTCTTGGTTGACTTCATGAACACGTTTGATTCTCCTTGGTTGGTCAAGTGGGTTGACTTGGTCGATTTCTCTTCTTCATTCAGGTTGGTCTACTCGAGTGATTAGTTTTCTTTGGTCAATTGTCTTCCGAAGGTCGATTACATTAAATTTGGTTGGTATGATCTACTCGGTTGAATATTCTTGTCTAGTCAATTATGTTCACACTCTTGATTCTTTTATAACAATCAATCTTGACATTGTGGTCATTTTTCTTATGGTAGTCGATATTCATGTCTTGGTCATTTTTCTAACACAATCGCTTGATTTTTTAATTTCTAGCTCACCCAATGTTTGTAGAGCGTGCTCACTTGATTGATTCCACCCTCACATGTCCAATAGTTAACACGGATCTTGCCCATGCAATTGTGATTGCTTCCTTGGTGTTATAGTTTGTTCCATCGACTTTTCCTTATTGTTTTGTTCTGGGTTGACCTCTCT
>ML815628.1:106816-152638 GCA_009831015.1 Picea engelmannii
CGGGAACATATCGTGACCGTCGGATTTCCTAACTACAAATGCATACTAATGCATACTAAAGAAACACACTTTTACCTAACGACATATTAGACCAAGTAGATCTTAACTAACTCCTAAGTGTCTAAATATCCTAACAATGAGGACTAAGAATTCAAATGATACACACACATGTTCAACTCATACATATTAGACACGGAGTGTATATGAACCATTATATCTTTATTACCAGAAGCATTTCATCATATCCAAGAAATACATTGAGCAGCATAGACACATATGATGGCCATAGAACTTCATATCTTTGCTATATAAGCTCTAAGAATTATAACAGGATGCACAATGTGCCTTTTCTCAACACTCAGACATAGGATGGGCATAGAACTATATTCAAATAATTACATCAATACAACAGGCTCAGAGTGAACTCGATATGGATAGCTACGCTAACTCGAAAAACTCTCTAACTAGATAACTAGCTAGCTCTATTTCTGATTTTAGAGATTCCTTTTATAATTTTCTCTATTGGGGAGCGTTGTCTCTTTCTGTTCTACTCCACTCGGTTGTTTGATACAACAACCTAGCACACTTTTGGTGTCTGCCAACACTCCATGTAGATTGTTTGCATCAAGGAAAATCTTAATTGTCTAGCCAGCTCGTTATTTGGCCTTCCCACATCTCGGTAAGTTGTTGGGAGTAATCATTCGGGGAGATTTCTTGATGATTCCTTTCTTGATTTCGACTGGAATCTTCCTGTTTTCTGACGCACTTGAAAAAACTTGGACGGATGCACACTTGGTAGTCTTTAAGCATGGCGTGCGACTGACAAAATTTGGTCCGATATGCACTCTATGTCATTCCTCACGCATTTGCTTAGGCACGTGAAAAACTATGGAATAATCGTGCACAACTTCGTTTGTGTGTGTGCGCAAAACAGAACCCAAAAATTCGAGTGCCAATAGGCCCCCACTCCTATTATCTACCTCATTCTCAAGACAGCTCCTAAATTTATGTCGAAGAATAGTTAGAGTAAAAGAAAATCATCATTCGGAAAAAAAGGCTTGGCTAATGTCGTACCCGAGTAAGAGAAAAACATCAATGTTGGTTATAGTTGCAACTGGACTCAGGTTCATGACTAACTGAAGTAGGTTGCATGGTGAAAGGTGGAATTGGAGTTCCTACGGTCAGATGCTCCCTTTGGAACCTTCACTGGTGTCTGTGGAGGGGAATAAGGGATTTTCTTAAGGCCCACCACCAAACACTAAGAATTGAAGATAATTAAGGTGTCTTCCAGAGAGATTATGTTTATGCGCATGTCTATAGATTTTAGGATGGCCAAGTGGACATAGTACCCTTGGTTTTTCTAGTGGAGGACGGATGTGGATCTATGGCATGAGGTGAGAAAAGGGGGTCTGGTAATGGCTGTGTGAATATGTGCAAGCCCCGTAGGTGCGAGCGGAGGAGGTGGATTTATGACAAAAGAGGAGGCCCTTCTGCATCACCAAATGGGATGAAGCATGGTATGGGTTAGACATAGGGACCCTACCTATTATAAAAGGGGGTGAAGCATGGTGATAGTTAGCAGTGGGAGAGCAAGCAAGTGAGTAGAGTAGAGGTTCTACTTGATAGTTGTTTGTATAGTGTTAAGATGCAAAAGAACTGACGTGGGGGAAGGGGAGGAGATAAGATAGGCAGGGAAGAACACATCCCATGATGTTTTTTATATGGGGCCATGATCGCAATGAAGGATGGGAAATAGAATTGGGGGTGACGGGCAACAAATATTGGGAATGGGACGTGGAGAATTTATCTAAGTAATTGAGGGGAGAGCATGTATTTATATCGTGGGAACATGGGAGGGAAGAGGGGTCTGAAAGATGAGTGTGATGGAGGTGATGGAGGAAATATTCCTTAGAATATGATGACAGAATGGTGCAACCGGAGAGATCCAAATGTCGATTTGTCATCCTAAATATATGCCTTTTTAAATGAGGCATCATAACAAAATTTGTACCCATATGTTGTGGAATGTGTTGGAAGTAGATTGCCTTTCCCTTTTGATGAGTGTATCCACTAGGAAATCCATCCAATACTCGCATGAATTAGCCATTAGAGCCCGAACAAAGTACTAGCATTACAGGGTCAATCATGTTTACATCTGTTGGGAATGTGGGAAGGTTGTCATGCGATCCTGTCTGCATGTGTGACTGAAGTTGTACAACAGTTGGGAAGTAGACTCAGAACGTAGAAATGTCCACTAAGTAGTGAAATTGACAGTTGCATTGAATGTGCAATCAAGTCAATCATTCTCCTTTCAATGGACTGGCTACAACGCTAATACCGATGATGTGTGGGAATGCTTGGCATATTAATCAATGTAATATGTGAACCATTACAGAAATCTATTGTCGTCAGCATTTCATACTGAGTAATAATATGGTGGGCCTAGTTGTACATGCGTGAGTCTTATTTTTTGGGGACACCGTGCATGTTTTCTACCCACCACGACTTAAGTCGACCTATTTGATTATTTGATTGTAGTGACTCCTAGTGGGGCACAATGTGGCCCCATGCTTATTCCTTCGAGCAAATTAGGCCCCAAGGGATTAGTAGTAGGCATGTCCGGCTCTTGTAGTATCCATTGATGCTAGCGCTCATCAATGCTTGCGTTGATATCGTTTGTTGGTGCCATGGGATGGGAGGAAATGATGGGATTTTTATTAATGATTCACCAACAATGATGTCGCGGGAATTTGTTTCCAAAGTGGGTGCAAGAGGTTGTCATGTTAGTTCAACCAAAAACTTTGGGATGATTGGTGGGTGTTCACATTTATGGTTCAAGTATTTACGATGTGCCCACATCGTTTCTTAGATAACCATCCTTTTGCACAAAGGTAGCTAATGTGAGGGACAATTCCATTCATTCAAAATCTTTCACACATATCTACTTCTCCGGTTACCCATTCTCATTAAGGTTGGCAATGAACATCCCACCATCACGAAGGAATCCCTATCAGTACTATGTCAAGTGCGCAAGGCCATTGTTATTCCAAAATGTGCTATAACCATGCAAGTAATGTGTCTACTGGCTCTGAACCATCATATCGATAAGATCCAAAGTCTTCGACACGCTCTTCTATAGAGATATGCGCACAAACCTTTTTGATACTTCATATAACTTATTCTTCCACCTCTCCATGGCATCCTCAAAATCTGTGTCATAATATTTGACACTTCTCCAACTTATCTCACCATCTGTGGTGGGGTTGATGTATTCCTCCTTACACCCTGTGACTTTGTAAATGTTTTCAATGACTGAGCTTCGTGCATCCTCATCCACGGGCTCATTGTATCGTTCACCCTCATATGGGTCTAGTGGTGCAACCATGCACAAGGTGTTGATTTCAAAGGACATCTACATCTTCTTCATATTTAACATCACATTATTATCAAAGGTTGGGAGCCTGCTTACGACCATACAATGCCTTCCTTATATTGCATACATGAGTGCCTTTGTTATGCAGTACAAAACCATCTGGTTGTTCCACAAAGACCTCCTATTCAATATTTCCATTCAAGAATGTTGTTTTTACATCCGTCTGATGTAGCTTCCAACCAAGAACGGGAGCTAAAGCAATAATAGTTCGAATGGAGATATACCTGGCTACATGGGAAAAAGTCTCTTCATAGTCGATTCCTTCTTTCTGAGTGAAGCCTCTGGCTACAAATATTGCTTTGAACTTTTCCACACTTCCATTAACTGCATGTTTGATATTATAGATCCATTTGGAAGAAACCACTGATTTGTCTTTTGGCCTCGGCACAATGTCCCAAACATTGTTCTTTATAATAGACCTATATTCCTCAAGAATGGCATCCTTCCATACTTGTAATTTATCTGCTTCTTCAAATGAAGAAGGTTTGGCATCACTAATGTTTCTCATCAGTGCAACATATCCTCTAAACCTATGAGGCGTCTTCCTTTCCCTGAAATTTCCTTTGGGAGAAGTTATCCTTTATGCTTCCTACACTATTTCTTTAAGCCAACCTGGCTTCCTTTTGGCTGGAGGTTCTTCAAGATTTATTTCTAACACTTCAGCATGTTCTAGGGGCTCATTACTTGGCCCTTCACGAGGTTCCTCCCTCTGATCATCTGACTCTTCATTTTCAGAAGAGGGTGAAGCTTGTTGAACTGCTTATGATTCTTGTTGAAGCTCTCTGGATTTCTCAAATGTGGATTCCTCATGGAAAGTCACATCTCTGCTTACCTCTATTTTCCTCTGACCTGGTACATATATCATGTAAGACTTGGAGTTCTCATTGTACCCCTCAAAAAACCCTTTATTGTCTGAGGCTTCCATCTCTGTCCTCTTTTCCTTAGGGACATGAATATACACAGGACACCCAAATATCCTTAGATTCCCTACTTCAAGTTTGATCCCTGAGAATACCTCTTCAGGAGTCTTGTCCTTCAATATAACATGTGGACACCTGTTTTGAATATACACGGCAGTGGAGGTAGCTTCTTCCCATAAATAATTTGGCAGATCCTTGTCAAACATCATTGATTTCACTGCCTCATAAATTGTCTTGTTTTTCCTCTCAGCAACTCCATTTTCCTAAGGTTTATATGGCATGGTCAATTGTCTCTTGATTCCTACTGATTTGTAGAAATCCTCAAAATGGAGAGATTCAAACTCTCCTCCGTTGTTTGTTCTAAGGATTTTGATGTGTTTCCCTGTCTTCTATTCAATAAAGGCTTTATACTCTTTGAATTTATCAAATGTGTCACTTTTAACTTTAAGGAAATATATCCAACATTTTCTTGAGAAATCATCAATAAAAATGACATAATACAAACAACCATTGAGTGAGGGAGATGACATGGGACCACATACATCAGAATGAACCAAATCTAAGATGCCCTGAGCTCTGTTGTCACTACTAAGAAATGATTTCTTTATATTTTTAACTAGCATGCATCCCTTACAAATTTCATTTTTACTAAGAGAAATAGAGAACATGCCACATACCATGTTCTGTAGATCTAGAAGAGATTTGTAATGAACATGTCCAAGTCTTATGTGCCACAACTCATTGGAGCTAGTCGCATCATGAGCCAATGCCTGAATTGATTGTTCTGAAGCGACGTACAGTCCTCCACTATGAGTTCCAATGGGTTTTGTTGTACTTAAGTAGCTACCTTTAACCCATAGTAATTCCTTCTTGTCCTTGAAGATAACCCAATATCCCTTGTCCTCAAGGGTTACAACTGATAGTAGATTCTTCTTGAGCCCTATGACATATAATACGTCATCAACATGAAGTCCAGCCCCAGACAATCTGAAGGAGATAGAGCCTACTCCCTCTATCTTGTAACATTTGTCATCTTGAAGCTCAACATGCTCTGCAAAAGATTTTGTCTTGAAATATGAGAGGATCTCCTTGTACATTGTCATGTGCTTTGATGCACCACTGTATACTAACCAAGTTTTTGGCCCCGTGAAAAATGAACTGGATAAGGCAAAAACCAAGTAATATTATTTTCTATTTTCTTTCTCATTAGAAGGACTTCTCTGATTTCTTTTGGATTCATCATCCTCAGCAGTTGAGGCATGATGTTTCCCTTTCCTTGGATATTTCTTTCTAAACCAACAATCTTTAGAAAAGTGACCCAACTTATTACAACTAAAGCATTTAATCTTAGATGTATCAATATTCTTGCCTTTGAATGTACCTTTGGTGTTTGGCTTCCTCTGAGAGCCTTTCTAGAAAGTGCCTTTCTTCTTTCCCTTGAATCTTGATGCTAAAGTTGAGTGCTCTTCTTTCGTTGGCTCGTTCCTTGTAGCTGTGTGAATCTCCTCCTGAAGGAAATCATGCCATAACCTCTCAAATGTGGGTTGAATCTCTCTCCCAATTACACTTGATAAGAAGGTCTCCCATGAAGAAGGAAGACCGTCGAAAATGGCCTGCACTAAATCATCATCGTCCACTGTCACGCCTGTGACCAAAAGTTGATCTCTGATATGGGCTATCCTGGAACAGAAAGATGCCATTGATTCACCTTTCTCCATCTTCAAATACTTAAGCTTGTACTTAAGTGTCCTCTTCTTACTTGGAGCCTATTTCTCATACAGATTCACCAACGTATCCATACAGTCCTTGGCAGTTATTAACGAAGTCATTGCAGGAATTATACTGTATTTGACTGAGTCAAGGATGATTCTCTTGGCCTTTGCTTGACTCTTCCCGAAGGCTGCTCTTCCTGCATTATTCGTGGGTTCCTCCACCATTGTGGTCACATGCTTCTCAAGATCATGCTCCTACAAGATATTTGTTATCCAGAGCTTCCACACATTGAAGTTGGTAGCTCTTTCAAGCCTATCCTCGGCCCTGATTGAAATTGAGGATGCCATGGACCTCACACTGGAAACTTAATCAAGCTATCTTGGATCCGTGTATACATGTTGCTGCACTTCAACAAGTTTAACACACCCTGAGATCTGATACCATGTTAAATTATGAGCTTGATTTCTTATGCGGATTAATTCTTTTATTTTCTTCAACACTTTGATTCCAGCTTAATACACTTCAACAATACCAAATCATAACCGAATAGCAATAACTATGTAGATAAGTAAGAATGCACATCAACAACACATATACCCTGGGGAAACCCTCTACAAGGAGAAAAACCCCAACAAACGATATTCCTTTATTGCATTAATAATGTAAGATCACTTACAAATATCCACCATGAATGTCCTGCTCTTAAAGAGCTTGCCAAGATGACTCTGACCTGACAAAGACCTAAGAGACCTTGCTGAAATACACCTCTGATATCTTGCCTCTATTGTTGATATACAACACTGATATGATGTTGATATATGCCTCTAATATGCAGCCTTTATTGTTGATATACAACACTAATATGTTGTTGATATATGCCTCTGATATGTAGCCTCTATTGTTGATATACAGCATTGATATGTTGCTTTGGTATGTTGCCTCTTTATCACTGATATACTCCTCTATTGCTTCTCCCTTAACCTGCATATCAAAACTTTATTGAAGAGAGGAGTCAAGCTCTGCTTATATCGGTTGAAGAGGAGAAGAGGAGAGACTCAAAATAGTAACATGTTTGCATGCTTTACTCATAACTCAGCTTCATACTTTAGTTCGAACTGGACTTGAGACTGGTATACTCTAGTTCGAAAATAGAACTAGACTTGAGACTTCAGTTACAACTCAACATTACACTTTAGTTTGAGAATAGAACTAGACTTAAGACTTCAACTACAAGTCAACATTACACTTTAGTTCTAAGATAGAACTAGACTTAAGCCTTCAGTTGCAACTGAACATTACACTTTAGTTCTAAAATAGAACTAGACTTGAGATTTTAGTTACAACTCAACTCTTTACAAGGCAATTCAAAATTCTCTTCATGGTGGATAATGCTACATGTGCCAACGCATTAGATCAATACATTTATATCATTTGCAATATTAGGAATATCGTTTGTTTCTAGCTCATATGAATTTTATATTCAAACTAAATTTTGCTAGATGCCTTGACTTTTGCTCATGGCTCACAAGGTTTGACTAGGCTCATAAAGGTTGTATGTTCCCCCTGACTTTTGCACTAGTTTGTCTATGCTCACAGAGGTTGTACGTTCCCCCTGAATTTTGCACTAGACTGTCTATGCTCACAAAGGTTGTACGTTCCCCCTAACATTAGACTCACATAGAATCTCATTCATCATGACTTTTGGTTTGACTCACAGAGGTTGTACGTTCCCCCTAGATTTTGTCAATACCTCACAAGACTGGTTGATTCTCCAAATATCCCTGGCTAGCCTCAGGGCGGCCCATATGGCCTCTCATTGGAGAATGATTGTCAATGCTACCAAATTTAACATACCCATCACTTCCCAAGATTTTTTGGGAAAAATGTTCAGGTCAGATCCCAGATCCAACATGACTCCATCGATATCTTACCCACCAAGTTCCGTTGTCATCTTGAATTATCAACTAGTGCACTTTTTCTTACTGACCTGCCATACATCTCTTTCTAGTAGCGGAGCAAATATGGTGATCTCCTCTCCTTGTTCTTTCATGCAAGTAGCTAACATCTGGGTCAGCTTACTTGTCACTTCTAGATATTTAAGCAAGTGCAAACAGTAGTGCAAGAAGGTATCAACTTGATCTTCCACTTCTACCATGCAACCTAAATCACACAAGGCTTACGCACGCGCTTGATGGGCCCCTGAATTGACATATTTTTGGCACCCATCTGGCACTTTTTCGCATACCATTTTGATCATCCTTTCCTTTCTAAGACATATCTTCCATATAACTGCTCTATTTTGACACCAAGGTAAAAATTCACATCTTCTATTCCATTTTACTATTATTATTGCATGTCTTCTGTAGAATTTGTTGTTTCTTTGCACTGACATTTTTATCTAGAAAAGGTATACAAAGGCTGCAACATTGTGGTTATGATTCCAATAAACTGCAGCACCGTTGTTGTGATTTGAAAGGTGCAACACTATTGCCACAGTTTCGGTCGACATTTCAGTTGTTGCAGTTTCGGTCAATATTTTTGTTGTTGTTGTTCCAATCCAACATAACTACCAAAGACCCACTTGCTTACATCCCAGACAAAATTGAGTCAGCTACAGTTTCGTTCCCAAAAAACAGTTGTTGCACTCTGGCATGTGACAGTTCTCTTGACGTTGTAGTTCTAAATAAATCTCTACCAACACATGAGTTGTATCATGACTATTCAGATAGGCGATTAGCAAACAAAAGAGCACCTAAATGAAGATGTTGGTTCATCCGTCGAATTAGTAACGCTCGACCTTTCCTACAGATAGAAATAAAGGATGATTAGTCTGCTCCACATGGTTGTCCATCCATCTCTTGTATGATTTTAGATTATGAATGTATTATAACAGGAACCGTGCTATTAGAGCTCAGGGAGAAGGACAATTTTTCTGTGTGATTGCACATTTTCTACTATATTTCCAGACTTTTTCATAATACAATTATTGGCATGCTTTCACTCTTTCGTCTGTTGATGCATTGAACATTCGTGTGATTCTGAATTAATCTTCCAATACCTCGTCTAAGGGGGTACGGCCCCATCCTTAGCCAAGTATTGTCTGTAAAGTTAGAACCTCTAGTTACATTCTTTATTTTTATAATTTAGTAGTTTTCTACACTTCTCATTCTTGTTCATATTTACTTCTCGATTTGCTACAATTTCTAGAATTGTGAATATAAAAGTGCATTGTGTGGATTTGCTTTCATATTTGGAACCAGAGATTCAAGTGGACTCAGCTTTGTGATTTTAAATTATTTGTATAAACTTAACTTTGTGTGGAATAGTTGCAATCTGTGTGGTATCTGAATTGTTAATTGAAGGAATATAGTTTTACAAGTGAGCTACAATTCGTTCATCTTTCTATATTTCTCTTTCTGCTACAACTCATCGAATTTGAATTCTAAAGTTTGCATTGTGTGATCTTAATTATAAGCCACAACTCATCTTAGATCTATTCTAAAACTGCAATTCGTGTGAATCTATTTGTTGCAATTCATGTTGTGATCATTTCATGTTGCAACTCGAGTCACTGTAAATCATTTTTTGTGTTACAACTCCGCTTGCAGTTGCATCTTCATTGATTATTTTTTATAGTTTTAAGATTGATGAATGATACATGGTTGTTTTGAAGAAGGATTCTAGCATACTGAAATTAGTCACCATTAGGACATATCATATCTTTACTTTCCTGCTCATTGTGATTTCAATTTAGAAAGTGTGTTTCAATTGCCACAAAGTGTGTTTTTTATTATGCATCGTGATTTTAATTTAGCAAGTGCAATTTCAATTTTGTAAGTGTAGTTTCAATTTCCACAAGAGTGATTTATTTCCTACAAAAGTGAATCATTTTCCTTAAGAGTGATTTATTTCCACAAGAGTTATCTTCCTTTCCTGCATGTTCGACATTTACTTTCGCGCAATTTAGAATTAGCATAATGTGGTGACTTGATCCAAGTGTCCTTGTATGCTTCATTTGTGACATTATCATACTACAAACTTTCCATAAACAACGAGCCTTTTGCATATACAATGCATGACATATAGAAAGTCAATATGACCCTGGATTGATAATTAAATGAACAACTTTCCATTTGCTTGTTAAGGTAATGAAAAGGTAATTGAAAGGTCCATCATTTTTGGTGTCGTTGTTGGGGATCTGTCAAGAATGTATCATTGTTGTTTTGTGTGAATTTTTTTTGTTTTCAAGAGATTTAATATTGACAGTGATGTTTTCTAATTCTTGTTATGACCAAAAGTAGAGATAAACAAGATTGATATATTAGTACATCCAAAAATCGCCACAAGCTAACATTACAAGAACATCTCAAGAAAGAAAAGAGCACAATCAGCCAAATTATTTGTCACCCGCAGCTAGTTACCTCGCCAAAATGAAACTTAAAAGCTCTCCTCTATAGTCAGAAACAATCCAAGGTTATTTACACGAAGAAATTCCTATTCATGAAGAACGAGACAACAAGTAACATACCATTTGGGGAACTCTCTTTCTAGAAGTACCTGAAATTCACTCTCGGAAAGAAATGGAAAATGACAATGTCAAAGAATAAATTCCCACATTTGTGTTTTCGATCAGAGAGTTAGAACGGGAAGCTAATATGAAGAACATTCCTCATTCCACCTTGTCTACGTTTCATGGATTATCAAAAGAAGATCCTAACATTTTCCTCTTTGAGTTTGGCATACTTTGCAGGAGTTATGACGATGTGTCAAACGCTAAGAAATTAAATTTTTTTCTTGCCACACTTAAGGATGCCACATTGCGGTGGTTCATGGGCCTTTGAAAGAATAATATCCACACATGGGACCAAATGACCAAGAAATTCCTAGATAAATACCAAGATTAATGCAAGGATAAAGAAAGAAGAGAGGAGGTATTCTAGATGACACAACATGAAGATGAGAGCCTTGAAGACTGTGTAGAACAATTCCATTATAATGTGCAAAGGGTGAGGCAAGGGGACTTGGCTCCTGAGACTCAAAGAGTATTTCTCTTAAGGGGAATTCGAGATGAATGTATAGAACTACTTAACATGATGAGTGGAGGAGATGTTTCTCAATTGCAATATGATACCATCGTAAACCTTTTTGTCGACATTCCAGAGGTACATCAAAGACAGGCAGAGGACCAAGAGACATCTTAGCAAGAACTGGAAAGATTGTTGGGGGTGGTGTTACAAGGGAAGATATCAAGAACATGTTGGAAAAATTCAAGGCCGATCTGCCTAGAAACTTAAGCATTCAATTGGATACCTTGCAGATGAGGAAGAAGAAAGAAAAAACAAAATGAGCTTTGGAAATGTTTTTCCCAATATGTAGAACAAATAACCCATGGAAGAGATATATGTTGGATAATAATGAGGTTTGTGGAATCTACAGTGAAATTCATGACACTCGTAATTTCCCTTCCTTACCTGGACTGAAGGCTATCTATCAGAGGAACCAGAGCATTTATGCTTTGTCGCACAAAAAGTATCATGGTGACCCAAACCTCAAGGTATGATTCAAGACCAATCTCAATACTTTAATTCATAATGGACTAACTCTTCTATGCAATATGTCTCTCAACCATGGGTTATGCCAACACAACAATAGGTAAATCGTCCTCCACCAAACCAGTTATGGAAATAGGGGTGGAGAAACACTCTAGGAGGTCCTCAACAACTTATGGCACAACCACCCATGTAACTTCTTCCCCCCTCCTCAAATGAAAGCATCCTCTTTCGCACCCTCGTCGACCAAAACTACCTACACAACCCATTCCTAACCCCAACAATGGAAGGCCATGCCAACCAGCGCAACTTTCTAGACTTGCTACCTTCCTAACCTATTCAATATCATCCCTAGACTATAATGATATTTACCTTCGATATGAGAGGATGATAACCAAAGACCAACCTCCTGTTACTATTGAAGATCTTAATGAGGGTATTCAGAATAAGGAGTTAGAACAAGTACAATCTTAGGAACCTTCAAAAAATAACAATGCCCACCCTCAATTTCAGAACCACAAGAGAGGGGAGGGTCTAAGATAATGGCCAAAGAGGGGTTCAAGGGGGGAATTACCCATGTATATTAATTCAACCTATTTTCCTAAATTTGCTATTGGTATATGAAACTTATAAAAAATTTATTGAGTTTTCCCAAATCCAATCATTGAATACATATAAGAGGGTGGGTGTGAGTGCTCACATCCCAAATTTATTGGGCACATGGGGGTTGAGTACAATCAGAATGGGGAAGAGTGTGAGTCAAGAAAGGCAAGTCAAATGGAGGAAATTTGTATGGGTTGGGACAATGTTTTTTACACATTGAGTTTTTGTGCATGGGGAGCAAGGAGAGAGCAAGAAAGAGAGCTTGGAGATAGTGTAGCCATGTAGGGAAAATTATAGAGCAAGATGGAGCACATTGAATCGTATTTGGAGTTGGAAACTAAAGAGTCATGTTATCGACCCTGAAGAGTGACCTCTTGGGCGAGTTGCAATGTAACAGCAAGTGTTTGTTGTTGGTTTGTTGGTATTTTTCCAAGCAGCAAGTTCCCTTGAGTTCCCAGCTGAGAGATTCTTGGTTACGGTACTAGAGAGACCCTGCTAAACGAATGGAACACGTAAGGGAATGATATTAGTGAAGGGGTACATTCCTTGGGTTGGGTAGGGAAAGAGGAAGAGAGTTGGTGGAAAATTGGGATAGTAGTAGGAAGATATCAGTGGGTTGTGAGTTTTATGAGTTGTGAGTGGACAGTGAGAGACCACCCTCTTATGTGGATTACTAGCCTCAGCTCGGGGGTGACTAGCTATTGAGATTTGGAATAGTCGGTCTATTGTTGGGTGGAACATCTGTCCCAAGCAGTTGGTTGCACAACAAAATTAAAACATAAGTGTTTCATATTGTTGTTTTGTTATTTTATGTGTATAATTGTTGTGCATGAACTCTGTGTATGAGTTTGATTATATGTTGTTGTGTTTGAGTTACTAGTTTCATTTCATGATCATTTTAGCATGTTGTAGATGCATCTAAATAATGGCAACAGTTAGCAATTAAATCTGGTTGTAAATCGTAGTTGTAAGCTATAGGGTGTTGATGTTTTGGTAGTTGTGGGAGGTATTAACCTCCAAGTGTAACCTTTGTACTTAGAATAGAATATTTTGGAAGTAAGAGAATCCTTAAATAGATGTGTGAAAACCCTAGAAGATAATTCAGCCCAAAGAAAATAATAATAAAGTATTAAAAGGCTCCAAAAATTGAGGCCATCCCCACATGAAAAGACAACTTGGAAGACTAGTATAAATACAGGTTATGCGCTCCTCATTTGTACACACTCTCAATCAACAGAAGGAGGGTGTAAGTATGAGGAGTAGCGGTTGCAGTTTCAATAGAAGGAGGTCCAATCTTGGAGAGGTTGGTGCA
Organism: Picea engelmannii; assembly: GCA_009831015.1. Lineage (NCBI taxonomy): Eukaryota > Viridiplantae > Streptophyta > Pinopsida > Pinales > Pinaceae > Picea > Picea engelmannii. Next base: position 120,347 of record ML815628.1, read on the forward strand.
GCAGCTGCAGTTTCAACAGAAGGAGGCGCAAGCTTGGAGAGGTTGGTGCAACAGTTTTCGTGGTGGAATATCAGTCTTTCTGGTATCTCTCATGTGTGCTTCTCTTGTTAAAGGTATGATTCTATTAGTAGAGGTACATTCTCTTGGTATTGTGTTGTTGTTGCAACAATGGTGTTTCTGGTTAGGGTTTATTTCTTGGTTCTAGTGTGGTCTTTCCAGAATCATTATATATGAGAAAAGGTTAGTGTGCTCGGGGGTGGCATAGTGAATGCCTATGGTTGGGTGACAATGATGTGACATTGTGTATGGTTAAACGAGTATATCAAAATTTTAACACGGTATCAGAGTTGGTTTCCTTCATAACAGTCTCACCGCTAGAAGGAAGATCCTCAGTTTCCCCCATTGTAAAGCTTAATGAGCACTTACTGAACCCACCAAGAAATTTTCCTAAGCAGGGGGCATCTTTTCCCCAGATTAGATCTCCAAATTTCTAAAGTTGAGAAATTAGGGTTTTCTCATAAAACCCTAGGTCAAGGCATCTGGAATTTGAAGGATGACTTGAAGTTGATTCTTGGAGAAAGGAAGTTGCCTTGGCATAGCAGGCTTCATTGAAGAAGAAATTGAAGTGCCAGTTGCAACACCAGTTGCAGTACCAATTGTAGTTCCTCTAAACCAGTGAAGTTTTTGTGAAACGTTGGGCCTATTTTGTTTTTTCCTAGTGCGCCTTACCCTAGCGCATCTCCAGCTACCTTCAGATTGAAAGTTGAAGCACTTTTAGGATTCGTCGTTTCTTTCCACTATTTGATGCTCTTGTCGGAGGTATGTACTTGTATATGTTTAAATTGTATCATTGTATTGAGGGTGTTTGCAGGAGAAAGGAATCTTTTGTCCAAACAACAATTGTAGATCTAGAGAGATCTTAAATCCAACATATTCAGAGGAACAATGCACTCAAGGTTTGATTGTTTTGATATGCCACTAGCTATTATGGAATTATTGTGATCTTATGGACATCTAGGTTTAATTTTGATCTATTGAAGTTATGATTATTTCTAGTCAAAGTTAAAGTTATAAGCTGGCCTTGGTCAAAGTTTAGATTGATTGAGGTTGAGATTTTACAATTTATTTACATTATATTCTCTAATTAATATTTCTATCAAGAAAGCATATTGTCTTAGTAGATGGGATGGGTTGGAGAGAATACTTGTCATATTGAATGAAGGAACTCGGAAGAAAAGAAACAACACTCATTCTTTGAGATAAGACTCCAAGTTCCAAGTTTGATTGATTAAATTGATAAGTTTCCAACTTGCACATATCAAGTTTGATAATTGTTACATTACACTATACTTGTGACAACAATCCTTGAAAGGTTATATTACTTCTAGATACAATGAATACTTGGTAGCATAAGAGTACTATTGATATAAATGCTTATTGTACTTGTTTGCAAGATGAACTAACATCTCATCTAGGAGATATTTCTTGTTTTGCTTCCAGACAGGTCACCTTGGTAACATTATACCATGAAGTTGTCTTTTATTTTGGTTAACATAGATATGTTCTTATGAAAATGCTATTATACTTTTTTTTCTTATTGCTCTTGTCTCGGGTAGGTTATCTTGTAATTTCCATGGAGGTTACCATGGATATATTGTTGTTCTTGTTTCTTGTTTCAAGTAGGATACCATGGAGGAATGATTAGTCACAACACTGGAAGAGTGTTATTTCTATTTCTTATTATTGTATTTTAATTTTGTCTCTTGTTATAGGTAGGTCACAAGTGATAGCTCTAAAGGATCTATTCTGACGATTGTTCTCGTTCTTGTTTTTATCATTATTATAAGAGTATTATTCTTGTCTATTGTTTTCCCTTGTTGTTGGTCTTGTTCCAGGCAAGTCACAAGTGATAACTCTGGGGGGAGCCATAGTGATGGTTGCAGGAGGAAACATATTAGATGGTCTCTAGTTTGATACATGGAGTAGACTATATAGATAAGAGGTTGTAAACACAACTGTATACATCCATGTACCAAAGAAAAAGAGGACGAAGTTAAAACCTTCTGGCAAGAAGGGTACTTTTGTGAGATACAGATCATCAGGAAGATTTAATAGATCTAGAAGGACCTACCCAGAATCGTTGCAGTAACCAAGAAGACTCCAGTGTGGTTATGTGACACTTTGCAGGATGCAAAGATATATAGCATTTATGATCCATATAATAAGGAGAAGATGGCTCCACCAGTGGTGAGGCAAGTGGCCACCAAGTACCAGCTCAGAAGGAGATAGAGTTCAGAGGGATTCAACCCTTATGATCTAATAGGGAGGAGCAACCTCCCCAGAACCATTCATAGGATACTTCAGAGAAAATCATCACACAAAGGGAGCATATGGCTTCAAATATTATATAGACTTAGAGGGAGTTAAGATTCAAAGGGAGCATGGAGACTCACAGTGAGCCTAATCTCAGAGAAATTATGTGGCTTAGAGACTTTCATATAGAAATTATTCCTCTTCATATTCATATGTGAGAGAGAGACGTCTTCTAGGACTGACAGATAGGTGTCATGAGTTAAGGATACTAGATCGAAGCTTCAAAGGCTTCGAGGAGATATGAGACCTCCTGGGAAGATTCCCTTGTTTCAGTATACTTTGCTACAACGACAGAGGAGGAAGCCAATCAAAAGGACTAGGATATGGATCTTTTCCTTGGTTCTAAGACTAGAAGGGAAGTTGGTGGTGACTTCCAAGTTGATCTAAAAGATCAAGCATGTTGTAGATAACAGTATATAGATGTACAAAGATAAATTTGTCGCCAGAATATTCTCCCAGCAAAAGCGAGAAGATTATTATGAAACACTTCCTACAGTAATCAGAAGAAGTGTACAATACAACAGTCACAAGATACATGAGAAGGAGTCTCATGTCTACATGTTGAATAAGGCTTTGTACGGGCCTAATCAGGCACCCATGCATGATAATCCAAATAAGACAGTTTTCAGATGAGCTTGTGCATTACCAAGAGTAAATAAGACTCCAACCTTTACTACAAGGTTAAGGATGGTGGACCAGTGATATTATTGTTATATGTGGATGACCTATTTCTAACAGGAGACGAGAATATCATCATTGAAAGTAAGAGGAAGTTTGATGCAGAATTTGAGATGAAAGACTTGGGTATGATGCATTACTTTTTGGGTCTAGAGGTGTGTATAAACCAGATGAGATTTTCTTGTTCCAAGGAAAATATGCAGTAGAAATCCTGAAGAGATTTGGTATGATGGATTATAAATCCATGCCCATACAAATGGTGACGAACCTGAAGTTATTGAGTGATACTTCTTTAGAGATAGTGGATGTCACCATGTACACACATATGATTGGTTCATTGATGCATTTGACGAACACTAGACCAGATATATGTTTTGCGGTGAACACTTTGAGTCAGTATATGGTTGAACCAAGACGTGTTCACTTGGTTTCGGTAAAGCATGTGTTGAGGTACATGAAAGGTACAGTTGACTATGGACTTAGATATGTTTCAGATCGTGAGATAATCCTGCAAGGCTATACTGATTCAGATTGGGTCGGTACTGTCGTAGACCAGAAGAGTACATTTGGATGTTGTTTCAATTTGAGATCAACTATGATCTCATGGTTTAGCAGGAAGTAGACTATTGTGGCACTCAGTACGAAGGAGGCAGAGTATATAACATCATGTTCAGCTAGCAGAGAAGCAGTGTGGCTTTGGAAGTTGCTTGCAAGATTGTTTGATCTCATGTTAGAGGTGACTTGTATATCATGTGACAACCGGAGTTGTGTGAAGTTGTCCGAGAACCCGGTGTTTCATGACAAGTCCAAGCATATCAAGATCATGTACCATTATATCAAAGATATGGTGCATAAGGGGGCAGTGAAACTCCAATATGTTGCTACAAATGAGCAGATAGCAAACATGTTGACCAAGCCTCTATTGAGAGTGAAGTTTGTCTACTTCATAGACAAGCTTGGTGTGGTCCAGAAGGAATTCCCTAGTAAGAATGAGTGATGAGTTATAGATGTGACTTGAGATAGCATCATGGTATAGTGTGGATAGCAGTTTGTCATGCCCGAGCATTGACTGTGGCACCAATTGGGATGATGTGTGTGCAGATCCTTTGGGGAGAGTGTGTTTTCCTAGCTGAGGAGGCCCAACCGATTTGTGTGGTTGGACGCTTCACGTAGATCCTTCGGGGAGGGAGTGCCTATGAGACGGCTAGAGGGCCAAACTAGTGTGTTGGACGTCTGCTACTCCAGTGAAATAGTATGGTACGCAGGTCTGCTACTCCAGTGAAATAGTTTGGTACGCAGGTACTCGAGTGACATAGTCTGGTATGCATAGCTACTCCAGTGAAATAGTCTAGTATGCTGAGATATGTGTACTCTAGTGAAATGGTCTAATATGCATAGCTACTCCAGTGAAATGGTCTAGTACACTGAGATATTGCTACTCTAATGAACTAGTCTGGTACAGATAGCTACTCCAGTGAAATAGTCGGGTACGCTGAGATATTGCTACTCCAGTGAAATAGTCTGGTACACATAGCTACTCCAATGAAATAGTCCGGTACACATAGCTACTCCAATGAAATAGTATGGTACGTTGAGATATTGCTACTCCAATGAAATAGTTTGGTACACATGTTATTGGTTTTGTATAAACTAGATGTTGGATTCTGTGTGAGCTAGCGAGTTACTAGTTCTATATGAACTAGATGCCATATTTTGTGTGAGTTGGCGAGTTATTAGTTATGTATGAACTAGATGTCATATTTTGTGTGAGATGGTGAGTTACTAGTTGTGTATGAACTAGATGCCATATTCTGTGTGAGTTGGTGAGTTACTAGTTCTATATGAACTAGATGCCAAATTCTATGTGAGTTGGCGATCTGAAGCCCCGTGGTGAAATAAATCTCGGAAGGATGATGAGACCATAGATGCATCACTGTGACATGACCATTAGACAGTTTGTGTGTGTGACTATGACAGAACCTGTGTGTCTATGATGGCGTTACATGATCTGTTTGATCATGAGATGGTCGTTTTAGCCATGCTACTTGTGACATCATCTGCTTGATCATGAGATAGCATGTGTGGCTATTGTGATGCTACCTATAGACCGGTATGTAAGACCATGTGAGTCTTTCCCATGCCATGTGAGATGGATGGATGTGTTTGAGACCATTACATGAAGAACATCTTAGTTAATACCTCCCTAGCTAAGATGGACTGTTGATGTTTTGGTAGCTACGAGAGGTATTAACCTCCAAGTGTAACCTTTGTACTTAGAATAGAATATTCCAGAAGTAAGAGAACCCTTAAACATATGTGTGAAAACCCTAGAAGAGAATCCAGCCCAAAGAAAATAATAATAAAATATTAAAAGGCACGAGAAAGTGAGGTCGGCCCCACATGAAAAGACACCTTGGAAGACTAGTATAAATAGAGGTTAGGAGCTCCTCATTTGTACACACTCTCACTCAACAAAAGGAGGGTGCAATTTTGAGGAGCAACAATTGCAGTTGCAGTAGAAGTGGGCATAGGCTTGGAGAGGGTGGTGCAGCAGTTGGCGTGATTTAATATCAATCTTTCTGGTATCTCTCTTGTGTGCTTCTCTTGGTAAAGGTATGCTTCTATTAGTAGAGGTGCGTTCTCTTGGTATTGTGTTGCTTCTGCAGCAATAGTGTTTTTGGTTAGGATTTATCTGTTGGTTCTAGTGTGGTCTTGCCGGAATCATTCTATCTAAGAAAAGGTTAGTGTGCTCGGGGGTGGCATAGTGAATGCCTATGGTTGGGAGACAATGATGTGACATTCTCTATGGTTAAACGAGCATACCAAAATTTTAACACAGAGGATCAGTGAGCTATAAAATAATTAAATTAGTTAACATAAATTTATTTTTTTATGAGTTTTCCAAGGGAATCAGTTAGTTATAAAATAATTAAATCAATTAACAGAAGTTTCGTTTTTATGATTTTCCACACCGTAATGTCCCTTGGTTGGGTCGGGGACATTACATTATGGTATCATGGCATCTGGTTCAAACACCATGCTTGTATGGGCTCGAACCCGTGTGAATTTGAGAAAAAAAATGTTGTTGCAGACTTGTCTATGATGAATTTGGAGAAAAATAGAGAGAAATTTGAGTGAAATCCCCAATTTCATGAATAATATCCAAGTTTGAATGACTCTGGATGGTTTAACAAGGTTAATGGAGTAGAGCGTTAAAGTTGCATAGCCAAATTCGACTTAGAATGGTTGAAATTCGAGTCTTAATTGTCGCCTATAGAGTTGCACGCAATTTGGTGAATCGACAGTTGAGATCGTGTTTGATCTCGAGATCGACGATCGATAATCTCTATGGTAAATTTAAAAATCCATAAGGTATCATCCATTTGAAAGGTTGATGAAATCAATGGCCAAGATTCATTTCGGGTTTTTTTTAAAGGGATCATATCAACGATCCAGATTAATTAGACAAATGTCGAAAAAAAAAATTAAGTGTTGAAGTTCACCAAGAGAGATTGTCGACGGGTGATGGTCAGGTCGACCAAAATGGTGAAGAGTTTGGTTCAACCAAAGGACATATCTGACCTTCGATGGTCCACGGTCGATGTCATTCAAATCTCATGAATCATTTTCAATCACCAACGGAAGTCACCGATGGTCGATGGGCTAGTGGTCGAGCGTCAGTTGATTCAATGAAGTGTTTCGAATCAAGAAACAAAAGTCATCGATCAACGGGCATCGACCGATTCGGCGAGGTGTTCAGGTCATCCAAGAGAATCGGTCGATGGACAATGGGTTGAAGGAGGGTGATGACGTGTCATGCCATGTCACCCAAGTTGACACTTCAGGATGACATGTCATGCCACGTCAACAATTGCCACATAAGCCAACAGAAGCAATTGATGGCCTATGGTCAGGTCGATCAATTTGGGGGAAGTGTTTTCGACAATCGTCAGGGATAGTCAATCACCAAAATTCCAATCGTCAAGCAATGGCTGAATCAATGAGGAGTTTCATTCGCCAGCGAATATCTCCGATGAATGATGGTCGAATCAGTCGATTTAGAGTTTTGTACAAATTATTGTCACAGAAATGGGTCGATAGCTGACGGTCGCGTCGGAAGATCAGGGAAAGTGTGGTGCACATCCAAGGAAGAACTTTGGTATTTGATGGTAGATGTACCGCGGATCAACAGCTCATATTCCACATGATTTCAGATCAATGGTTCAGATTTAAAGGGTTGTTACAGTAGTAAAACTATTAGTTTTATTCGAATTTTTGTGGTTTTTGAAGGTCATTAACTTGCAGGGAATTTTCAAGGCCCTAAACGTCATTTTTAGCTAATAAAAATCCACAAAAGAATTCATCTCAAATAAAAGAACTCGGGAAGAGCCACCCAATGAGCTAAACGGTTCACAAAATAGAGCTTGTATGAGAAAGTTACAACCACAACAGTAAGGGTAAAATCTTGGCACCAAATTTATTTCCAGAGGGCATATCTCCATGCTCAGAAGTCTGTTTGGAGCACAAGAGCAGTCGATGGAAATATTATGACCCATAAAATCCAGCAGTGAAATTAGATTTTGGTCATGGGTACCTGAAAATGTGCAGGAAGAGAAATAAGACACCTATAGCATGCGGGGATAAATTGGGTAAAACAACCAAAACTTCTCCAAACCATAATTTTCAACTCAGAGCTCGGATTTGAGAAAATGAATAGTCGTTGGAAAGGTATTGAGGAGGAGAAGACACATGTCAACCCAGAAATTTGATTTGGACAATAAAATATTCCATAAATTAATAAATAGATTAATGTAGCAGTAAAATAGTTAAAATTGGGAGCGTGTAAATATTGTAACTTTCCACCCAAAACTCATATTGAGAAATGAGTACATTCGTTGGAAAGTTGTTTTAGAGAGGAATGCATATAAGGAATAATAATTTTAATTGTTTTCATTATGTACTCCATAAATTGATAAATAAATAGCTTGTATTCTAAAGGATGAAATGTTTTAAGCTATGCATGTTCCTAACAATAATTATTGCATGCACGTTTCTTGTAGAACTAGAGGTATAGGAAATAAACTTTGGTTCTTATATGAGGAATGGAGTTATGAAAGATGCATAGGGATATTACAGCCATGAAGAAGAGGTCATGGGTCTACATGTCAGCATGGGGAATGTTGAGATAGAGTTAAATGGAAGAAGAGATAGGCAGGAGCATGTCACTATGAGAAGCCTGGATAGAGAAGTGTAGAGTTATAGAGATGATAATGAAAGGATTATGAAGGATCATGAAGAGATACTTCAGAGATTAAATGCGTTGCATAAGAAATTCAATAAGGACTCTGGTACTAATCAAGCAGCTAGTGCTAGACAAGTGTCAACATCTAGATCCCACAGAAAAATGGATGATCATGGAAATGATAGGCAATCAAGAAGCATCAGCAGGTGCCATCATTCTCCAAGGAAATCCACCAAAAGAACTCGTGCAATTTTAGGGCTAGGAAGCAGCCCAAGCAAGTCTCCTGTTAGGAGGAAAAGGAGAAGGCTCAAGGAAGACATCTTGCAAGGTGAGATCAGGAACATTAAGCCACCAACTTTCAATGGTGAGCATAGGAAGGGAGAAGAGGCTGAGGCCTGGCTGTTGGAAATGAATAAATATTTCCAGTTGCATGATTACCCCTCACGGGTAGAAGCTAGAATTTCCACCTACTACTTCAAGGAAAGGCAACCATGTGGTGGGATCAACTTAAGAAAGTTAAGAACCTTGACAATAAGAGAGTCTCATGGAGGAAGTTCCAAGGATAGTTCCAAGAGAAATATTTGTCTAAGCATTACTACGAAAGAAAGAAATTTGAACTCAAGTTGGGAACCATGATAATGGAGGAATATGAGAAGTAGTTCTTTAAATTGTTGAAGTATTTTGACTTCATCAAGGATGGGAAGGTCAAAATGAAAAGGTTTCTAAGTGGGTTACCCTCCTTCCAAAGTGACAAGATTCAATATGATAACCCCAAAACTTTGGAGGAAGCCATAAGGAGAGAATGGCATCTTTATGAGCAAAGCAGAGGAAGTCCATTTTTCCAAAAGGATTGGAATGACAAGATGAAAGGGGAAAAGTAGAAAAGGTAGAAAGGTTTTAAGCCACTCTTTTCCAATAAAAATTCCCAAGCAAATCATCCAGGTCAAGTAGCCCAAAATGAGCACAAGATTGCAGATTCATTTGGAAAGAGGCCAAGGAAGCAACATGTTCAATTTTGGGGTTGTGAGGGAAATCACTTATATAGGGACTGCCCTCACAAAGGGGAAATAATGAGGATTGTCCACAACATTCAAGAGGTTGAAATAGTGGAAGATATGAAAGGAAAAATGTCAAGGATTAAGCAGCCTTGGACAACAAGCAAGTTGAATATCAATCTACCATGATCGAAGTAGAAGGTAAGATTCATAACCAGCCCATAACAATTTTGATTGATTATGGAGCTAGCCATAGTTACATAAATGTTAACATTGTTGAAAGATTTAACTTGCAAAGGAGTAAGTATAAGAAATATTGGTTAGATAAATTAGCCATGAGGGCTAAGAGGAAAATCAATGAGTTGGTTAAACATTGTCTAATAAACATGAATGGACACAACACAATGGTAGATGTAAACATCATACCATTGAATTCATATGGTTGTCTAATTGGCATGGATTGGTTGGAAAAACACCATGTTGTCCTAGACTATTATAACAAGACAAACACATGTCTTGATTAGGAAGGGCAGCAATGAAAGATTCAAGGCATTCCAAGTGTTGTAGTTGTTTGGGAGATTTCATCTATGCAATTGAAGAAGAGTCTTAGGAAGGGATGTCAGATTTTTGCAGCCCATATGGAAGAGGCAGCCAGAGAAAAAGTGGCAATCATTGAAGACCATCCGGTCTTGAGGGATTTTGAAGATGTTCTTTGAGAAATTCATGCATTGCCACCAAAGAGATGCATTGATTTCTCTATAGATTTGGTGCTAGGAGTTGCCCCAGTGTCCAAGACACCTTACAGAATGGGCACACCAGAATCGAAAGAGTTGCATATGAAACTTGAAGATATTTTAAAGAAGAGGTATATCCACCCAAGTGTGTCACCATGGGGAGCCCCAGTTATTTTTGTAAAGAATAAACATGGAACCTTGAGGCTATGTATTGATTTCAGACAGCTTAATAAGGTCACCATAAAGAACAAATATCCTTTACCAATAATTGATGATTTGTTTGATCGGCTGAAAGGTGCAAGAATCTTTACGAAGATTGACTTGAGATAAGGTTATCGTCAAGTAAGGATAAAGGAAGAAGACATCAGCAAAACAACATTCAGGACAAGATATCGGTATTATAAATTCAGAGTAATGCCATTTGGACTATCAAATTCCCCAACGGTCTTTATGTGCCTGCTAAATGGAGTGTTCATGGAGTACTTGGAAAAGTTTGCAATTGTGTTCCTAGATGATATAGTCATCTACTCTAAGTTAGAAGAGGAACATGAGCAACATTTAAGAATGGTGTTGAAGTTTTAAGAGAGCATAAATTGTATGTTAATCTAAGTAAGTGCATCTTTTATTAAAAGAATATTCACTACTTGGGGCATATAATTTCAGCAGATGAGATAGTAGTGGATCCTAAGAAGATATAGGCTATTAGAGGATGGTGAGTGTCAAAGAATGTCATAGAGGTTAGATTGTTCATGGGTCTTGTTGGTTATTACCAGAAATTCATAAAAGGATTCTCAAAGATTGCAAGTCCAATCACTTCTGTGCAAAACAATGGAGTAAAGTTTGAATGGACTTCCAAGTGTGAAGAAATCTTTCAACAGTTGAATTAAATACTGACAAGTGCACCAATATTGAAGATTTCAAATTTGGATGAAGATTGTGTTGTGTGCATCGATGCATGCAAGGAAGTGCTTGGTGGAGTTCTTAGTCAAAAAGATCATGTTGTATACTATAAGTCCAGAAAATTAAAAGAGCATGAAAGAAATTGTGCTACCCATGATATAGAGTTAGCAGTGATTGTACAAGCATTAAAGATGTGGAGACATTACCTCACAGGGAAGAAATTCAAGCTAAGGACAAACCACTGTGGTTTGAAGCATTTCTTTGGACAACCAACACTAAATGCCAAGCAAACTAGATGGTTGGAAATTCTAAGTGAATATTACTTCGAAATTAAGCATATAAAGGGAAATGAAAATCAAGTGGTTGATGCACTCAACAAGAGAGCTCATGAAGTGCATATTGCAACCATCAGCAGATACATGACAGATCTGAAAGACAAAATTGTTGCAGCAACAACTTCATATCAACATTATCTAAAAATAAAAGAGATATTACAGCAAGGTAATTTTCAGCATAAATTTAATTCTTATGAACTGAAAGAAGATGGAATTCTCATGTACAATGGAAACATATATGTGTCGAATTCCAGTAAGGTGAAAAATGCAGTTCTGAAGGAAATGCATAATGTATCGTATGTCAGGCACCCAGGACATCATAAGACAATAGAATTTGTAAGAAGCCAATATTTCTGCCCATGAATGAAAAAGGAAGTGGCTAATTACATAGCCATATGCCTAGAATGCCAAAAAGTGAAGGCAAAACATAGACACCTAACATGTTTGTTACAACAATTTCCCATTCTAGACTGGAAATGGGAAGTTGTCACAGTTGATTTTATTACAAAGCTACCCAAAACAATAAAGCAACATGATTCCATCATAGTGGTGATGGATAAATTAACTAAGGAAACACATTTTATTCCAGTAAATACAACACACAAGGCAGCAAATATTGCAAAAATATATATGATGAAGTTGTTAGGCTACATGGAGTACCTAAGGCGATAGTTTCTGACAGAGATCCAAAGTTCACTTCCAATTTTTGGAAGGGTTTGTTCAAATGCTTTGGGACAAAATTAAATCTCGGTACAATGTATCATCTAGAGTCAGATGGGAAAACATAGAGAACTAACATGATAATTGAGGATATGCTTAGAATGTATGTGATGGATCAGCCAGCAAAGTGGGAAGATTATATTCATTTAGTGGAATGCATACAATAGTGGGTATCAGGCCGAATTGAAAATGAGTCTGTTTGAAGCCTTGTATGGAAGAAAATGTAACACTCTGGTGAGTTGGGATAATATAGCAGATAGAGCGGTTGTTGGGCTAGATTTGTTGAAGGAAATGGAAGATCAAATGGAAAGATAAAGAAAAATGTAAAGGCTGCCTAGGATAGGAAGAAAATCTATACAGACATGAATAGATTGTTTAGAGATTTCAAAGTGGGCAAACATGTTTTTTTAAAAGTCAAGGTAAAGAGAAGTTCGTTGAGATTAGGAAATTGCCTAAAGCCGGTAGCAAGATATTGTTGACCTTTTGAAATCTTAGAAAATATAGGGCCAGTTGCATACATGCTAGCATTACTTGCATCCATGAGAGTGCATAATGTATTTCACATAACATTATTAAAGAAATATGTTCCTGACCCTAACCACATAACTGATTGGAATGTGATCCAGGTGGAGCACGAAGGGGATTTTCGGGTGGAACTAGTATGCATCCTGGACCGAAAAGTCAAATTGCTCAGGAACAAGGCCATAGGGTTGGTAAGGTTCAATGGACCTGCTATGGTCTTGAAGATTCTACATGAGAGCATGAAGAAAACATGCGGGCAAAACACCCGCAAATTTTTGACAATTTTAAAGAAAACATAATGCAAGACTCCATTTTGGATAGTTAGAGTTCTAGAACCACATCTCAAAGTCCTAGCTAACTACGTTGGGGACCTTGATAAAAGACTGTCTCATTTTTTGGGTTAGCCTTGATAAACAGATGGTATATCCCTTGGGTTATCTCTGATAAACAAATGGTGCATTCCCTGGGTTGACGAGTTGAGAGGAACAAGAGATTATGGTTGAAATTGTTGTTGGAGTTGTTCAATTGCAGTATTTTATTTTAGTGTGATGTAAATTTGCATATATATATATATATATATATATATATATATATATATATNATGACACACAATTGTAAGGGAGGGGAAATGTAACATCCCCGTTATAATCCCTGGTTTAATTATGCTTATGTAGATATAATATGTGTCTACGGCCAAGTGATGTAATATGTGAATTGTATTTCAATGTTTAATAATAAAATGTGATGCCAGTTGTGAAGGGGAAATGGACAAGATATGGGGGTTGAATTAATCCAAAAGAGAGGGGAGGGTCTAGGATAATGGCCAAAGAGGGGTTCAGGGGGGGAATTACCCATGTATATTAATTCAACCCATTTTCCTAAATTTTCTATTGGTATATGAATCTTCTAAATTTATGATTGAGTGTTCTAAAAGCCAATCATTGAATACATGTAAGATGGTGGGTGTGAGTGGTCACATCTAAAAGTTATTGGGCACATGGGGGTTGAGTACAATCAGCTTGGAGAAGAGTGTGAGTTAAGAAAGACAAGCCAAAAGGAGGAAATTTGTATGGGTTGGGACAAATTGTTTTACACATTGAGTTTTTGTGCATGGGGAGCAAGGAGAGAGCAAGAAAGAGATCTTGGAGTTGGTGCATCCATGGAGGGTGAATTCTAGAGAAATATGGAGTGCATTGGAGCATATTTGGATCTGGAAACTAAAGAGATGGATTGTCAGGCCGGAAGAGTTAAGTCCTGGGTGAGTTGCACTGTAACAACAAGTGTTTGTTGTTGGTTTGTTGGTAGTTTTCCTAGCAGCAAGTTCCCTTGAGTTCCCAATTGAGAGATTCTTGGTTACATGCGCCAGAGAGACCTTGATAAATGAATGGGATAGTTGTAGGAAGATATCAGCGGGTTGTGAGTTTTATGAGCTGTGAGTGGACAGTGAGAGACCACCCTCTTTTGTGGATTACTAGCCTAAGCTTGGGGGTGACTAACTGTTGATATTTGGAATAGTCGGTCTATGGTTGGGTGGAGCGTCCATCCCAAGCAGCTGGTTACACAACATAATTAAAAGATAAGTGTTTTATCTTGTTATTGTGTTATTTTATGTGTATAATTTGTGTGCATGAACTCTGTGTATGAGTTTGATTATAAGTTGTTGTGTTTGAGTTTTTGGTTGCATTTCATGATCATTTTAGCATGATGTAGATGCATCTAAATAATGGTAACAATTAACAATTAAATTTGGTTGTAAATCGTAGTTGTAAGCTGTAAGGAATCATTTAGCTATAAAATCATTAAATCAGTTAACATAAATTTCATTTTTATGAGTTTTTCGCACAGTAATGTCCCTCAGTTGGGTTGGGTGATGTTACATCAAGCTTCTCTCACTATAGTAGATATTCCACTTGTATAATATGAAGTAACACAAAAATATGAATATTCCCCTTTAGAAACTATAGAAATTGCCCCTTGAAAAACCTTGAAAATTAACCGAGGGCTCAACGAACAACAGAAAGTGCGACTGATACAATTATTACAAAAACATGTTGATGCATTTGCATGGAGTTACATTGACATGAAGGGAATCCATCTTGATCTATGCACACACCTCATCTATATCAAGGAAGCATCTTGACCCATCCACCAACCTCAACGTAGGATGAATCCAACCCTGAAAGACATAGTCAAGGATGAGTTACAAAAGTTGCTTAGTGTTGGCTTAATTTATCCTATATCTGATAGTCAATGGGTTTCCCCTCTTGTCATGTACCTAAAAAGGGGAATAAATGGATAATTTGCACAAACTTTCGTGAACTTAACAAGGCTACACATAAATACCATTTCCCGCTTCCCTTTATTGACCAGGTCCTTGACACATTAGCAGGAAAGAAATATTTTTATTTCCTCGATGGTTTCAGTGGCTATAATCAAATCCATATTGCACCGAAAGATCAAGATAAAAGACATTTACTTGTCCATGGGGTACATTCGCTTACCGTGTTCTACCATTTCAAATCTACAATGAATCTTCCACCTTTCACAAAGTTGTTATAGGTATATTTTCTGATCTAATACATGATTGTGTAGAAATCTATATGGATGACTTCACAACCTATGGTGATGAATTTAATCAAGCATTGGAAAATTTAGAAAAGACCCTAATACAATGTAAGGAATCTCATGTTGCACTCAGTAATGAAAAATGTTGGATGATGTTAACTGAAGGTATTGTATTAGGGCATCACATTTCAGCAAAAGGCATTCATGTGGATCCTGCAAAGATAAAGGCAACACTGAACTTTCCTATTCCAACTTCGCAAAAACAGGTACAAAGCTTCACAGGATATACTGGTTTTTTTTTTTGTTTCATTGAAAATTATTCACAAATTTCTCATCCGCTATTTTTCTTACTGACTAAAGATTGTGAATTTTTATGGACAAATACATGCCAGCATGCACTAGTTGAACTGAAGATTAAAGTGTCTGGAGATTATTAGCAAGTTTCGGCATTACATTATGGGATATAAAATAATATTGCACATTGATCATGTCGCCATTAAGTACTTGATGAACAAACCCATTAAGAATGGCAGAGTCACTAGGTGGTTACTTTTATTGCAAGAATTTGATATTATCATCCTAGATAAACCAAAGAAAGACAATGTAGTAGTTGATTTCCTTTCTAGACTTACATCTAATGAAAATGAGCCATCGATAGAAGATTATTTTCCTAACGAACACATGTTTTCAATTTATACTAACACTCTGTGGTTTGCAGATATTTCTAACTATTCAGATGCAGGTAGGATACCACAACATCTATCTCCAAAAGAACAAAAGAAGATCATTAAACAGAGTTGGAGATTCTCTTGGATCGATGACTGTATCTTTCACACAAGTCTGGACCTGATCATCATACGATGTGTCCAAGACGACAAGATCCATGATATTTTAAAAGATTTCCATGATAGTCCATGTGGAGGCCATTTTACAAATAAGTAGACCAGGTACAAGGTACTACACCAAGGGTATTATTGGCCCATGATCTTCATAGATGCTAAGGAATACATCAAAAGGTGTGACAATTTTTGGTGCATGGGAAGACTCGTGTAATCAGATGAGATGTTGCTATAGCCAAAAACAGTATTGGAACCCTTCGACAAATGGGCCATGGACTTTGTGGGGCCAATAAACCCTACCTCCCATCATAACTCTTGCATCCTTGTGTGTACAGACTATGTGATGAAATGGTTGGAAGATAAATCACTCTTGGCCACCACAGAGAAAGTAGTGGTGGAATTTCTTCATGGAGATATCTTCGTCAAGTTTGGAATACCCCCAAGAGATTATCACAGATGGAGGAACACAGTTCACTTATAGGTTTCTCAGGGATTTGATGGAAAAATACAGGATAAAACACAGGGTTACCACTCCATATTACCCACAGGCACACGGACAGGTAGAAGGAATAAATAAGATCCTTGATACCATCATCACCAAAAAAATTAGATTACATCTCAAGGATTGGGCTGAGATGTTACCTGAATCCCTATGGGCCTACAGGATGACATGGAGAAATACTATCGGCTACACTCTATATGAGTTAGTGTATGGAAAGAGGGTAATGTTTCCAATTGAGACAAAGATCCAAACACTAAGAACAACCCTACAACTTGGAATGGATTTAACCGAATCTCAATGGCAGAGGCTACTTCAACTAAATGAATTAGATGAACTTCATCAGGAACACCCTCCACCGCACAACAGTGATTTAGCATCAGTGAGCCCAGTGGCACGAGAAGTTCATTACGAAGAATAAATTTAAAGCTGGAGACTAGCCTTTATTATTCAACTCCGGGTTCAAGGACTTCCGAGGGAAGTTCTACACCAAATGGCTTGGTCCATACGGGATCGATACAGTATATGATAACAAAGCCAACAAACTTTGTACCATATATGCAAATAGAGTTCCTTTGATGGCTAATGGACACAGGCTTCGGCTCTATCATAAACCCCTGTCCAAAGAATCCTTTCTGAATAGAGGTACCAGTGGATGGCCGGATAATGACCTGGAGATTGTACACAGAGGGGAAACCCCTGTTGGCTGACCCATTTTGTTCATGCTTTCATAAAATAAATAATAATAATAACAATAACAATATTTTTGAGAAGGGAACTTCCTAGTTTCAAGATCGTTATGTCAGGATCCTTCTCAACAAAATTTCATCTTCTAATTATTTTCTTTTTCAGGATATGCAGAGGAGAACAATGTTGTTGCAGTCCCTATTGTTGAAACTCCCATTGTTGCAGTTCTTGTTGTTTCAACTCATGTTCTTGCAACTCCTCTTGTTGCAATTATGTTCGTTGCACAACTATTTCCCACTCATAGTCCCATTCTTCGTTTCAAAATTATGTTTTCTCGAGCTGCAAATTCACTTGCAACCCTATTCTTCTTTCTATCTCCTTCTTCCCATTACTAAGGTAGCCACAATTCCATTCCATACTCCCACTTTTCATCTTCCTTATTGATCACACCACAAGTCACCGCAACTCTCAATGTTGCAACTCTGTCATCGCAGTTCACATTGTTGTGACTTCATGTGTAGCTCTTCTTCTAAATGAGTTTTTGTTATTTTGTTTTCTCTCGTCACCACTACCATCTTGAAATTGACTTGCGCAACTTTCCCTTTCTTTTTTTCCATTGTTGCATTTCCTGCACAACTTTACCTTTCCCTCACTCCCACATCGTTGCATTTCCTACGCAATTTTCACTTTCCCTCACTACCTCATTGTTGCAGTTCCTGTGCAACTTTCCCTTTCCCCCATTCCCTCAAGTTGCAACTCATGATGACAGCATATGAATCTTTCCCTGGCCTACATTTTAAAGATACTACAAATCTACTATTATTGCACTTACACGGCGCTGCAACTCCAGTTTTGTCACATTCATGACATGCGACTTTCAATGGTGTGACTCCACTGGTGATGGGATAGACAATCATGCAAACACACCGCCACCACGCACTTTCCCGAGATAAGTGTAGAAAGGTAAGAATTCTAACGAGACACTGCAATAATTTGTTTAAAGTAGCATCATTACTATTCATTGCAACTATCATTCCATTATCTGCCACCCTTCACCACTATTATCATTCCCATTACTACAACTCTTGGATCCTCTACCCAATTCGATATCACTTCAAGTGTAATTTTCGGTCGTCGATTTGTAGAGGAAGGAATGCCATGGGAGGAGAACTCATATGAAGAGAGATTACCGACCCCGTGTTTCTTGAAGCTTACTATGATATTCGACAAATGTTCCAACAGGAAGGATGGATTAACTACGTTTAGAAGTTGCAAGGGTATGATGATGGGATTGCCTTGCAGTTCGCCATCAATATCAAAGGTGAACAAAACATAGTGGATGACATTCAGGTTGAAGTAATAGAGGAAGCAGTGACTAAAGCAACTGGCCTACCAAAAATAGGAGAACATTGGTACATTCGACGGACTCCACAGTCAAATGTTATCTGACAATTTCTTGAAGTAGGAGAAGCTTTCCTTAAGTGAGGCACAAGTTTTGATCAACAAGCCTTACCACACCCTTGGTCGGACATAGCCTTGTTTGTGCAGCTACCTACCATCCACCTACGAGGGTCGCCACAATACCATCCACCAACGACATATCAAAACCCTAGATCATATTAGGCACAACCGCCTCCTTAACATGTTGTATTTCCTCTTTTGCACTCTACAAATAATGACAACGTTGGTCAGAAGGGCCAAAACCCTCAGTGATGTTCTCACACACCACAGCCTCATCAAATTAATCGTCGAACAAGCCTTGCAAAAGAGCGACCGCGCCTCGAATGACATTATTCAACCACCACTCAGGCCTAGCAAATATCCAATCGCTCCACTTTAGCACCACCTCCGACAGTAGCGATTCTGCCACCAACCCAAGAAGAAATGGTTGTTGCTACTCTATAACAAATGAAGTCTAAGAGGCCGACAAGAAAAAGGGGTCAGAACGGAAATCCACTAGTATCCCATGAAAGTGATATTGAGGTCCTTAGCAATCAACTAGACACAAAATGACTGCGAGGGTACCAAAAAAGACAAACATCGGTCCCAAAGAAGCGGGAAATGAAGCATCCTACCACGGTTGCAACTTAGGATGAAACGGCTACTGCAACTCAGCAAGAAACAATAACTAATACTCAGGCATCACTAGGTTCATATGAAAACCCAACAATGGAGACAATAGTAGAAGAATAAACAAGCATCGCAGAGCCAACAAGCATTGGGGAAGGATTAAAAATAATCCTTCAAACATATAGAGAGGAATCAGAGGAAGAGACTCCCCCTAAAACACAAGAACTAGCGAAGGGTCCTCTTCAACAAGAATTTTCCATTACCCAAAAAACAAGAGACTTCCACTGAAACACAAGTACCAGTGGAGGGTCCTCTTGAAGAATAGATTTTCATTTCCTAGGAACAAGAGATCCCCACTGTCACACAAGAACTAGTGTCGAGTACTCTTGAGGACCGACCAATTCATTCACTAGAGATTAATCAGTCCAATCTCGTTGTTGCAACACAAGAACTCGCAACAAGCCCTCTAGCAAAGATAGTTCCTCCATAGCTCGAACAAACAAGCATAGATATTGAAGACCCAACAACTAAGGATCAACAAGAACCATCAACAACCACCAACGTTACTCAAAATTGGATAAATATTCTTCACAATTTGCCTATTTATGCATCATTGGTTAGAGATAATCGAATGCTACGCATGAAAAATCGAAAGATGCAATTAGATTTGAAATTATTGAAAGACGAGCTTGAATACAAGAAACCTAAGACAAAAGGTTTCCCTACAACAAGTTCCCTTGTTGCAAGGGAACCCAATATCGAGTTAGAAGAAAAAGGCCCAACTCAAGAAAAGGCTATTCAAACCCTACAAGCCATAATAGTGTACATGACCACTTAGACTCCAGATGAACAGACACCGACAGAAGATACAGGAATACTAGTTGAGCTTGATAAAAATAGCAAAGAGGAAGAGGAGGTAGAAGGCAATGTAACTAACCTCCATGGCACTCTTGATCTCTCTGGTTGATTGACTGGCAATTTCATGAGGACATGCAACAGTTTTGGGCTAGGGGAATGATGGGCCTTAGAATTGGCATCTTTTTGGCACCCATCTAGAACTTTTTCCCATACCATTTTGATCATCCTTTCCTTTTTAAGAAATCTCTTCCATATAACTTCTTTATTTTGGCACCAAGGTAAAATTCAAATCTTCCATGCCATTTTATGATTATTATTGCAAGTCTTCTATAGAATTTATTGTTTCTTTGCACTGACATTTTTATGCAGAAAAGGTCTACAAAGGTTGCAACATTGTTGCTGTGATTCCAAGCAACTGCAACACCGTTGCTACAGTTTCGAGTGACATTTCAATTGTTGCAGTTCCGGTCGATATTTTTGTTGTTGTCATTCCAAGCCGACATAACTACCAAAGACCCACTTGATGACATCCCAAATAGAATCGAGTCAGTTGCAATTCTATTACCAAACAATAGTTGATGCACTTCGGCATTTGATGATTCTCTTGACGCTACAGTTCTAAATAAATCTCCACCAACACATCAACCACATGATGATTGTTCAGACAGGCGATCAATAAATAGAATAGCACCTAAATGAAGATGTTGGTTCATCCGTTGAATCAACAATGCTCGACCTTTCCTAGAGATAGCGATAACGAATGAATATCCTGCTCCACATGGTTGTCCATATGTCACTTGTATGATTTTAGATTATGAATGTATTATAAGAGGACCTGAGCTATTAGAGCTCAAGGAGAAGGACAATTTTTTGTGTAATTGCACATTTGTTGTTGTACTTCTAGACTTTTTCATAATATAATTATTGTCATGCTTTCACTCTTTCGTGTGTTGATGTGTTGAGCATTCATGCGATTCTGAATTAATCTATCAGAGTCTCGTCTAAGGGGGTTGAGCCCCCTCCTTAGCCAAGTATTGTCTGTAAAGTTAGAACCTGTAGTTACATTCTTTAAATGTATAATTTAGAAGTTTGTTGCACTTCTCATTCTCGCTCATAGTTACTTCTCGGTTTGGTGCAATTCCTAGAATTGTGAATATAAAAGTGCATTGTGTGGATTTGCTTTCATATTTGGAATCAGAGATTCGAGTAGATTCAGTGCTGTGATTTTAAATTGATGTATGTATAAACTTAACTTTGTGTGGAATAGTTGCAATCTATGTGGTATCTAAATTGTTAATTGAAGGAATATAATTTTATAAGTGAGTTGCAATTCGTTCATCTTTCTATATTTTTATTTCGATTACAACTCATTGAATTGGACTTTTAAAGTGTGCATTGCGTGATCTTGATTATAAGCCACAACTCATCTTAGATCTATTCTAAAACTGTAATTTGTGTGAATCTATTTTCTACAATTCGTGTTGTGATCATTTTATGTTGCAACTCGAGTCATTGTAAATCCTTTTTTTGTGTTGCAACTCCATTGTTGCAACTCTGCTTGCAGTTGCACCTTCATTGATTATTTTTTTATAGTTTTATGATTGATGAGCGATATATGGTTGTTGTGAACAAGTATTCCAGGATACTGAAATCAGTCACCATTATGACATAGCATAGCTTTACTTTCTTATTCAATGTGATTTCAATTCAACAAGTGTGTTTCAATTCTCGCAAAGTGTGATTTCGATTCAGCTGCATGATTTTAATTTATCATGTGCAATTTCAATTTCGTAAGTGTAGTTTCAATTTCCGCAAGAGTAAGTTATTTTCTGCAAGGGTGATTCATTTTATGCAAGAGTGACTTATTCCCACAAGAGTGATCTTCCTTTCCTGCATGTTCAGCATTTATTTTCACGCAATTTAGAATTAGTAAAATCTGGTGACTTCATCCAAGTGTCCTTGAATGCTTGATTTGTGACATTATCATACTACAACTTTTGCATAAACAAGAGTATTTTGCATATACAGTGCATGAAGAATCGAAAGTCAATACGACCCTAGATTGATAATTAAATGAACAACTTTCCAATTTCTTATTAAGATAATTGAAAGGTATGTCAACGTTGTGCATTGCAAATGCTCATGGTGTTGTTCTTCATAGGGTTTTTTTCTCATCACGTTGCAACGTAGTCTGTTTGGGTGCTTCCTCTATCGATATTTGGGTCATGTGTTGTGTTTTGTCGTGCACGTGAGCCTCCTCCAAAAATATTTGTGTCTCGCACTGCATTTCAGCTCATGCGCGAGCTTCTTCCAACAACCTTTGTGTCACCCACTACACCTCTTCTCATATCTGCACTTCTTTGAGCAACCTTTGTGTCACTCTGTGTACTTCATCTTAGATCCGTGCCTCTTTCAAAGACCTTTGAGTTGCGTGTTGCAGATCCTCGCGTGCTCTTTCTTTTTCAAGAGCTCTATGCGCATTGCACAAAAACTGCTTCTACTAAGCAACACCAAACTTTGGGGGGGGGGGGGGGTTGACTTGCCTTCCTGATCTTTCCATCTGGATTTTGACCTGAGCCTTCACCATAGACAATATAGATATATTGTCACCCAACCATAGGCACAAAGGCCACCCCTGAGAACCTTAACCTTGATAGAGAGAATAATTATGGAAGAAAACCCTATAACCAATAGCCAACCAAGGTAGCATACCTCTCTCTAGAGCTAGCATACTAGGCAAAAAGTCCAACCCATAACCAAAGAGAAAGTCCAAGCCAAAACCAAAATTCCAGTTGCAGCAGTTGCAGTTGCAGCTCCTCTCCAAACTTTCACACCACTGGTTTTATGCAGTTGTGAGAGTGAGAGTGACAAATGAGCTCTAGCGCCCTCTTATTTATAGTCCTCCAAGTGACCTAACTAGGTGGACTTCTACTTATGGAGGCTAATAACTCAATAATAAATATTCTCTTGAGCCGACTTGTCTCTTGGGGTTATTATCCAGCGTTTTAGGGTTTCTCTTGCTTCCCATAATATTCTAGTCTCGTCAAGGTTACATGTAGAGGTTAATACCTCCCGCGGATACCATAATATCAACACTCCCTCCTAGCTAGGGAGGTATTAAAGGCAATGGTCTTGAGCACAAACAGACCATTCAACATGTAGCATCATCATAGCCACACATGTTATCTCATGGTCAAATCATGAGCACCATCATCACTATCAATATCATCTAATAGCATTAACTGCATCATCTCTCGAAGCCATACTCCATCTGAGTAATCGAGCATGATGTTGAATAAGTCACTCACTCCACAGAGTGATACAAGAATCATTCTTCTAATCTGGACATATGTCCTAGAAGAACAATTGTTCCAACAGATGTTGGAAGCCACACCATGGGCTACAAGGACTATTCTTCTAATCTGGACATACGTCCTAGAAGAATGACTATCCTAGACCATTTTCCACAAGGAGAATGGTTGTCCATCAACCTACTGACTATCCATCTAGTTGGTAATCATCTCCAACACTAGTGATAGTCTCCATGGCAATCAGAACAATGCCATCCAATAGAACACAATTGTGTCTATCCATAGTAGTACACAACTACTACCTAGTTGTACACAACCACTCTTAGTAGCACATGGCTATTAACTAGTGACACACAATCACTACCACTGGATCACATCCACCACAATAGCATATAGTCTCCACAACAATCATACCATATGATATCAACCTGCATAAAACAATATCATGATATAAATTGAGTCATTTGAGTCATTCCTCCACTCACATCTTGTGAGATCTGGAAGAGCATATGCCCTCAGAAAGTAAAAACATCATCCATGGGCTATCTGGACTATTCTTCCACAACATAGAAGAATAATTGTCCCTGATTTCTGAGCCTAGACCATTCACCTAACTGGGCCATTCCTTCAGCACTAATCACAGTGCAACCTAGAGAGAATGAGTCTGCCTTAGGGAATGTGTGTCTCTGATTGTTGAACCTGGACCATTCACCTAACTAGGCCATTCTTCTGGCACTAATCACAGCACAACCTGGAGAGAATGAGTATGCCCTAGGGAATGACTGTCTATACCATTTCCTATGGAAATGATTGTCCTACACCAACCTCCAAAACGGACCATTCTTCGAAACTGCTCAAAACTGTGAACTTCGAAAGAATGACTGCCCGGCAAGACAGACCATTCTACTTGAACACTACTCAGAGTGACTGCCAAGAAGAATGAATGTCCTAGACCATTCCCCCACAATCGCCACAAGAGGAATCATTGTCTATGGTACATCAGCAATCTATTGGACCATTTTCATTACGAAAATGACTATCCAATCTGGACCATTTTCCGAACTAGAAAATGCATGTCCGTAAGAAATCTCGAACCACTTTCCAAACTGGAAAGGAACTGTCCATTCCAGACCATTTTCCGAACTGGAAAATGACTGTCCATAAATCAATAACATATCAGTGCTCCCTCCCAACCTGGGAGTAATCACTTCCTTTTCCAATAAGGAAGTCGTCTCCACGAGCCCCAGCTTGTCTCTTAAGTACGCAAACTTTTCATCTTGGACAAAGGCTTTACCAAAATATTTGTTATATGCTCATATGTGGAGATATATTGGAGAACCACTTCTCTCTTCTAGACTTTATCATGGAGAATATAATGCTTGATCTCAATGTACTTCGCCCTGTCATGGAACACGGATTTCTCTAAAAGCTTCACATAGCTCTAATCATTACAATATATCATGGTCGAATTCAACACTTGATCAGATGGTCCAAAAATCAACTTATTGCTCTTGTACAAGCATCACAAGCTGCAATATACTTTGCTTTTGTAGTGCTGATTGCAACATACTTATGTTTCCTGCTAGCTCATGACATCGTGGCAAAGCTCAAACTGAAACATATCCAAGTAACACTCCTTATGTCATCTATATTGCCTGCCCAATCTAAATCAATAAATTCATGCAGTTGTATGTCATAATTTAAATGTCCCACAAAACAAATATCCAGCTAAGTATTCTCCAAATACATTAATGAGTCATTCAATTGTCAATACAGAGACGGGTCTACTGGATTAGAGTCGCTTCAACTTCTTCAGATCTATTATCATGGGAGTTAACCATAGATTTCCAATCCATCATCCCAGACTTCTGAGTGACCATTATGATACACTTTCTCTGTCATAGGAAGTTTTTGCCACGCTTTTGTTGTATATGAGATACTCTACATCAAGTTGCTTGAATCCATACAAGGTCTTCTTCCATTTGCATACATGGGTCTCTTTCTGGTATAAGCTTATTTCTCAATTTGCTTTATTGGGAAGAACAATATTTTACATGTAAATTTCAATCCATGGATATTGCAAGAGGTATATCTGGTTTACTGGAACAAGTTTTCGTCGTAGTCTTCTCCCTCCTTCTGGAAGAACCTCTAGTTCTAAATCTCGCAATGCTTCCATTCATAAGTCTTTTTCACATTTTCTTACATACATTGTTCTTCATCACAACTTCCATTTCTTCCAGTCGATTGCTTCTAGTGGGTTCAAACCAAGTTGGTAGTCTTATAATTCTCGATATAATAATTGGTTGTTCTGTATTTTCTTTTCTTTCTTGGAATCTTCATATTCTTCCTCGAGTTCCTTTTTAACTTTTGGGTCCATGGAGTCTTCTATAGATTCTATGCCCTTCCTTCCTGAAGATTCCAACTTCTTTCTTTCATCATAGGAATATGGATGTAGATGGAAAACCAAGGATACTTAGGACTTATTTTTGAAGAAGACTTTTTCCAGAGTCAAACTGAACATGTGTTTTTTATCATGGCTGCTACTTTCAATGGGGAACATGGACAAATACTTCATAATCTTTCACGGATTCTTCAATTGATCATATCATTTAGGATTAGCTCCCTCCTAATCCTAGCTTCATGCATGAATGCATGCTCTTCTTCTGGAATTTTGTAATCAACTCCCTCCATCTAAGAGAGTCCATGCTTACGTCTGCATCCTTATTGCCTTCTGCAAGGTGTTACAAGTCTTATTCTAATTTTCTCTTTATTATTGACTTATTTCTTATTTAACTCCTTCTGGGTTTCTTCAATTTTGATTTTTGGTCCTATCTGAAAGTTGTTTACTTATATGATAGATTCCTCAGGAATTTGTCAACATACTTCATCTTGTTATAGTCATCGTAATAGCAATCCTTATCTTGTTATTCTTCCATAGGAATTGTTTCACTAACCATCTTTTTCTTTCTGACTAGAAATAGATATGTATGATATGTACAGGAACTATGTAAACATGGTATGTACAAGAACTATGTTATAGAAGAATATTGTTACCTTGACTAGAAGAAGTTTGTTTTATCCTGTTTGGCTTTCTTTGAGGGTTCCCTTTCTTCGGCAACTGTTGCTTCGTTTGTTCCTTCCTTAAGCCAGACTTCCTCTTATTCCTGAAATTCTTGAATTTTGTTGTGAAGGCTTGATCATCATATTTCTTTTGGGATTTCTCTTTTGTGCTAATCCTTGATTCTTCTTGTGCAAAACAAGTACAAAGTTCTTCAAATGTGGGATACTCATTTCTTGTGTTCATGCTTGCGGCAAATGCATCCCATGTCTTGGGAAGGCCATTGAGTACTATATTTACAGTTCCTTTTCTAAAACTATTTCTTCAATAACTTGTAGTTGATCTCTTAACTGAGAGAGATTCTCACAAAGTATGATGTTATGCTATCATCATCATTCATTTTCATGTCACATAGCTCATTCTTTAGACTCATTACTTGTCCAATGTTTATGACTGAGAAGAGATTAGTTAGGGCATCGTTTTTTTTTTCTACAAAAAAAATCACTTTATATTCATATAGAAAATATAAAAAGTTCTACACAAGAAAGCCTCGGCAAAAAAGCACGAAGGCATCTGAAGGAGAGTAAAACGATAACATATACTAGTCATCCTGAGGAAAAGGATACAAAAAGTAACAGCCTGGATGTACAGAATCCAAGATATACAGTGTCAAAGATAGGGATCTCATATCAACTAAAGACAACAAAACCATCCAAAAACAAAGTCCAGCAGGTCCAAAACAGAATTAAAAGAGTTCAAGTGCCAAGTGAGGGCCTTCATGATCCCCCACACATTGGAAGTAAACAATTTTCCCTGGAGCCTGATGAAGAGCCTGTTTTGATAGAGTGTCTGCTATTGAATTGTATTCACGATAAATATGGTGAAAGGAAATGGAGTGAAATCTGTTGAGTAATTCTTGAATTCTCTCCTTCCAACCCTCCAAGTTGTGAACCTGCAGCTGACCCTTATCACAAAGCCAGTCAATGATTATCTTTGAGTCACCATATATTGAAAACTCTGATAAATCCAGCCTAACAGCTAGAGTGAGAAGAGCCCGAGCTCCGAGTAACTCTGCTCTAGTATTGGTCCACGGACCACAGTTAAATAACCATTTGTAAGTTCTGTGATCTATTGTCTTAATAACACCTCCCACACCACAATTCTGACCTGACACTGAAGCTGCCCCGTCAAACCATCCAATGCCCACATTATCAGACCAATATGTGGGAGCTCTAGAAACATCTAACAGCAACTGTCTTCTAGATTTCTTGAGGATTTTCTCTTAACAGAAGTCTCGCAGAAAGGAAAGGGTTTTGTAAGATACCCTCTGAATAGAAGGTGTTCCATTCTCAAATAAAACAAGGTTCCTCTCTAACCAAATTAACCAGCAAAGAAAGACCGGTAATAGAGGAAAAGGAGAAAATTGTTGCATCCATTTTTTAAAACATTCGAATATGGAATCCCCCTGCCAGCTACCAGTGAAAATTAAATTGTGCAAAACTCTGTCCCAAACACCACAGGTGAATTCACATCCAACAAAGAGGTGTAAGTTTGATTCTGAATTATTTTTACATAGATAACAGATGCTCGGACCTTCAAATCCTCTGCGTTGCAAGTTGTTCCAAAGTAGTAGTTTGTTCTCCTCAAGAAGCCAACTAAAAAGCTCGTACATCTTCTTAGATGAGTCAAGATAATAGATGTAAGGTATCAAGTGGTCTTTTATAGAGTCCACTATGATACTCATAGTGTTGATGTCATTGTCCTTGAACTTCTTCATAACTGCAGCATTCTAAGGTTCCTTCTCTTTTCCCGCTTCAAACTGTGGTTCCATGATCTTGCCTTTCACGATATCCAACACTTTATTCTTGGCAAGGATGAGGTCAATCCTTGTCTTCCATGCTCTGAAGTTAGAAGCCCATTTTAACTTGTTTTCTGACTTCATAGAGTAAGTCATGACTGCTTTGATTTGGTCAACCTTTAACTTTGACCAAAAACTCAAACTTGACGTCTTGCCTTGCTGAGAGTACCAGGAGGTGCCCTTGGCTAGGGCACACTAGGCTATCGAGGAATTAGGTCTTCACTAGCACAAATCAGCAGGGTCTTCAATCTCATCCAATTTATTAGAAAAACTAAAATCACTTTTTCTTGATTGCTTTACAACTTGAATAGGAAACCTGTCATCTTTTCTCCAAAAAAAATAAGTTTTCCTGGTTGCAGCATCCGGCTGTGCACTGTGTCTTCCTAGTAAAATCATAAACTCATACTGCAATTTCTCGATAAAATAAACTAGAAAAGAAACTAGATAAAATTAACTGGAAAAGAAACAAGAACAGACACCACAACTGTTACAGCGTGAGCATGGTTTGCAATAATCACAACATAAAGAGCGATTGCAATGCAAACCCCAATAAAGTGTTAAGAAGAGCCTCTCTTAAATCTACTGATTAATTTTAACTTTCTATGAACTTTAACGCCATATAGCTCCAACTGCTGAAGCTGATGCTAAAAACAATCGGAGTATCTGAATCTGGATGGGAAAGGAAAAAGAGATTCTCAAACTCCATAAACAAAATAAGCTCCTAATCAACTCAATAGCACTGTTCTTAGCGGAAATCCCCTCTAGTTGGCTTTGGTTTAAGGATATTTTTAATTTCACGGTAACTCAACCTGGGAGAGATACTCTCCCACCTTTTTCATTGCGCAAAGCACAAAAGAAATGTGAAGTATAAGTTTCTGACACCCATTCATAGAGCATAGTTGGATTCAATGCCCATAAATTTTTCTTTCAGCTAGAAGAATGCATTCCTAAAATGAGCTAGTATAAAATCGGCCTTTCTGTAGAAATCATCCTCTGGTAAATCCTTCAGACAATACTTTTGTACGTGATATCTCATATCCTTCAAGTTGATGGTGACATTTGGATCGAAGGAAAATAGATGCTTCAAGCGCAGTGCAGTTACTTCTAGCTGCAACAATCTTCTGCAATAATACTGTCGAAGTTGAGTTGTCGAGAGCATTACCTCTAGTTAGGGCTTCGAGACCTTCACGATGGCTTCCAAGAGCATGAAAACTTGGGATGATTGTTTTTCTTTCCAAAGGGGTGTCTGGTAGAAAACATTGGAAAATTTGAAACCCTAGACAAAAGAGAGGTGGCAGGTGGCATCTCCTTTTTTAATATAAGACTAGCTTACATAAGTGTGCCTTGCATAAAAGCATTAACCATAGCTTGTGTGCATGACATGCGATGATTGGGAACACCATATAGTGATATAATAACGTGAGATATATAAATCCATTTCTATAAGACTAGGTTAGGGTCAACTCTAATTTAGATCAAACTTATTCAAGTGGAAAAGATCATGGAGACATGGTAATTTAATATGTCTTTGCTTTAGGCATGGATAATGTTAAAGTTATAACCAAAAGGCATGGGATTAAACCAAAGTAATAATTTCAAAAGAACAAACGTGGTATAAACTTAATGTCATAATTAAAATATTGGAGAGTGAGTAATGAGACATGTAAACATATAAAAGTAGTACGTTGGGTATAATATTACATGGCTTGGATTTAGTTGGCTTTCAAAATTTATTCATTTTTTCTTTATTTAAAGGTTATGTAGATAAGGTGAGGTATATGACTGTCCATTGGATGTAGTTTGGGTGGTTGGGAGGAATGATTGTTACCCTTCCCACCCAGGTTCAATTCCTTGTGAGTGACATGTTGTGTCTTTAAATGGGTCTATAAGATGTTCTTGTTGTTGAGCCCCTAATATTTTGAAAATGCTCGACCTCCATATGTTCTCTCGAAGATTTTGGGGGGATTTTTCATGGATGTAGCGAGCACCGATATCCAGTGTCGTGAACCAAATGAAAAAAAAAGGTAAGGTATATGACAATAAAGAGTCATGTATAAGGGTCCAAAATATATTTTATCAATGTGCAAAATATGGTAGCGTAAATAATGTGAGGAGTGGGAAAAGGGCCATGTTTAGCAATAAATCAAGACTCTCGATAATTTCGCTAAGTATTATGCTAATTTAAACAAGAGTGCGCAAAATTTTTGTGCAAGCAATATAGAATGAGGGGAATCCTGACAAAGATTCGTCAACTAAGTAATGTTGACAAAAAAAGTCGTCAACAAACCTACGCCAACCCAGTTGATGCCTTTGCACCTCCAGGTGTAGCTTCCAAGTGCATTGCGATCTCGACTACCTCTACCTGATTCGTCACCTTTTGTTGGGTGAGCGGGACTCAGATATGGGGGAGTAACCCCACAGTGAACCGTTCTTTGTGTTGCACGTCCTGGATTTGGTACGTCAACCTATCCAACAAGATCTTAAATCGTTGGTCATAGTCCCAGACGATTTCTCCTTCTTTTTGTTTGATCTCCTTGATTTCAGTAATGCACTGGGATTTTGAATTAGGATTTTGAAACTCCCCAAGAAAATCATGCTTGGTCTCGGCTATAGACCTTTCCTATCACATTGGTGCATTGGCCTTGTATTTCATGTACCATGTCAGGGCTCTATCTCTGAACGTAGTCTCTAGTTATGCGATCTTGGTCATGTCGTTTGTAACTCTCTTTATAGACCAGGTTGATTCACAGGTGAACCAGTGTTGCTCTGCATCATCCTTACCCGTTCTATGGAACATGGGAAACCTCAGTGTACTGTCTTGATTCGTCGTATTCGAACTAGAGCTAGATCATTGGTTGGATCTTTCTACACCACTATCACTTAGGGTAAAGTGTTGTTGACTTCACCTTCTTCTTCACTTGTCTCGTCACATTTTTCTTCTTCTTCTTCTTCTTCTCTTTCTTCATCTCCAATATCTTCACTGTCTCTTGTGTTTTCTTCTTGATTAAAAAAGTGCAAAGGGGGTCGTACAAAGAGGAGGTAAGTCCATATTCTTCTGAAATTTCGTGTGAGGTGACCCAAAGAAATATCTACTTGTAACCACGCAGAACCATCTACTACTGCCAACTCGTCTCCCCCACCACTAAAGGAGCCTCCATCTTCCTTTTCTTCTGGCGCACCAACATTTTGTGCCCGACCTTCCTATCCTAATCGAGCACCACAAATGTGCGCTCTATCTCCCAGACCAATCTATGCGTTGTCACTTCGTGCTTCATCTCTTGTTTCGATCTACACACTACCACCTTGCGCAAAATCACTCTCTCTAATCAGCATGCTACTACTTCGCACACCATCCTCTCTCCTTATCTACGCACCACTACTCTGCATGTCATCTTCTTCTAAGGTTGAGACACTCTGCAATAACCAAAGGTGAACCCGATTTATGTAGGAACATAATGAAATACGTAAATACACATAAACGCAGAGATGCAGCAGAAATAAGACTTCATTTCATTAATAACAAATGACTGAAAAATGCTTACAGACAGAATGGAAATAAACTAGCTAGGGTGTTGGTAGTTTATCTCTGAGAAGAGATGTGGCGGCTACTGGCCTCTGAACTGCATGTTACAATGAGGCTCGAAGGCCTATATATTACTGAGAAACAATGGAAAACCCTAAACATCCAAAAACCTAACCCTAGGAGATGAAACGCCAGAATATGGGCCCCGTTGGGGTAAATTGGTACATCAATTTCCCGGGGTCGTAACTTTGGCATACTATCTCTGTTTGACGCACATGATACATCGTTAGAAAGATCTATCCGAGGACTACATTGCTAATAGTGAATATCAAGTTCAGAACCAGCTCATATTTGTCGGAGCATTCATGCCCAAAAAACGTCGTTTAGGGCCTCAAAACAGCTCCGGAAGTTCAGGACCCGAAGAACTGCTAAAAATAGTAAATTGTGCTACAATTAAGGAAACTGAAAAATTGAAAGAAACAATGGTGTGGGTCCAAGTGGAATAGGCGGGTGGCCACCAATATC
>ML815628.1:153844-167405 GCA_009831015.1 Picea engelmannii
GGAAAGTGTCTCACTGTGATATGCCACCGGATGCCCATGTTGAGTAAGAACTGCCCCAATGGCATAGTCAGAGGCATCTGTCTCGATCTCAAATGGTTGTTGCAAGTCTGGTAATGTGAGCATTGGTGCAGAGCAGAGGTGATGCTTCAACTCCCCGAATGCCTTCTGTTGAGATTTGGACCAAAAGAATTTTGTTTTAGCTCCTCCCTTGGTGACTTGACTCAAGGGCCAAGTGATATGAGAGAATCCCAACACAAACCTACGGTAGAAATTGGCAAGACCTAAAAATATGTGAAGCTTTGTTAGGGTGGTTGGGGCTGGCCAATCCCGAATGACTTGGATCTTTGTTGGATCCACATGCACTCCCCACTCATCAATAATGTATCCCAGACACTGAACTCGGGTCATGCCAAAAGTGCATTTCTCCAAATTGGCACACAACTTGTGTTGTCGTAGTGTTTGGAGGACCTGTCGGATGTGGTGGAGGTGCTCTTTCCAAGTCTGGTTGAAGATCAGAATGTCATCCAAGTACACCACTACAAATGAGTTGGTGAATGGTCGTAGGATGTCGTCCATTAGCCTCATGAAGGTTGCAGGGGCATTCGTCAACCCGAATGGCATGACCAACCATTTGAAAAGGCCCTCCTTGGATTTGAAGGCAATCTTCCACACATCAGAGGGTTCAATTGGTACCTGGTGATACCCCGACTTCAAGTCGATCTTGCTGAAATATTTCGCCCCCTTGAGTTGGTCCAGAAGGTCATCAATCTGTGGGATTGAGTACATATTCCGAACAGTGATCTTGCTCAGTGCCTGATAGTCAATGCAAAGTCTCCAAGTCCCATCCTTCTTCTGCACCAACACGATTGGGCTCCCATAGGGTGATGAACTCGGTCGGATGTGACCTTTCTGCAACAACTCCTGAATCTGCCTCTTGATTTCGTCATTCTCCATAACAGAGCGCCGATAGATGGGTCCATTGGGCAGCGGCGTACCTGGGGTCAGATCGATGGGGTGCTTGACCTAGAAATGTAGAGGCACCCCTGCAGGGGAGGTGAAGATGTCCTCGTACTCCTCCACGACCCTATCCATCTGTTATTTTCGTGCAGCGAGGCCCTGTCTGGAGGTCATGGCCACAGTCTTCCTCTTTCCCTCGGGGCAGATCATTAGGAAAACAAATTTCCTGGTTTTGGAAATGAGCTTACTGCATTGGTTTGCAGTAACCAAAGAGATGGTGGTAGGCGGTGCTATCTCCGATATCCTGTACAGCTTATTTCCCAAGGTGATAATAACAGCACGAGGCCTGGACTCATACACAGCATGTCGCTTCCACAAGTACGGTTGGCCTAATAATACATCAGAAACATCAAGAGGAGTAATGTCACATAATACCTCATCCGTGAAGGGCTTGATGTTGTAGGGAAGGCAACATTGTTGGCTGACGCGGAGGTCCCGTCCTTGGTGCAACCACCCGATGGTGTATGGTTATGGGTGTCATGTGGTCGGCAAGCCCAGCCGCTTCACAACCTCTACCATGATGAGGTTATTCTGGCTCTCGCTGTCAACAATGAACTGCAACAGGGAACCCTTTACCCACATCTTGGAATGGAAGAGACGCTCCACCTCCTCTGGATCTTCTGGCTCCTCCTTCTGGATCTTCGTGGTGGAAACAGTGGCATTGGGCTCCACATCAATAATCTTCTTCCCCCTGTCATTCCCCTTGTCGGGTTCTGATTCAGAGTTGGAGCATGCATATGATTCAGAAGCCTTCAACTCGGCTACCAGTGACTGTTTGGCTTGACACTCACTTGTGTTGTGAGTGGAGCTCTTATGGAACTCACACCACTTCCCCGTGTCCTTTTTTGTTTTCGTGGTGTTGTTCTTTGCTTGTGGATTTTGCGGGTTATCTTGGGCCGCTCCGCCTTGGCTTGGTCCTTTGTTTTGTGGTTTGGTGGTACCTTTCCCTTGCTTCTGATTCGCAGACCCAAAGTCTCGCTTTTTCTGTTTGAACTTCTGCTCAATCTTGGTAGCATATCAGTACGCCACACCAAGCGAGGAGATGTCGAGGAACTCCATTTCCTCCTGAATGTATCTGTGCAGACAATTGCGGTACTTTAACACCAAATTTTGCTCTGAATATTTGATACCCAACTTTGTGCGTAGGGTATGAAACAGATTCGTTATCTCATGCACATCTTGGTCCCTTTGTTACCGCAACGTAGTCCATTGTATGTATTTGTCCTCATAGCTCCCCATGGGATAATATTGTTCCTTGATGGCATCTCAGAAAGAATTCCAAGTGGGTGTGGGTGTGGCTGAGAATAGAGAGGGTTCCCCCTCTCCCTGTTGCTCCGAGTAGGTTTCCCACCAGTCTTTGACATGGGGGGCGACTTTGAGGAGTGCGAAAATAATCCTTTCTCGGTAGGAAAATTCATGAACCGAGAAATATCCTTCTAACAGATTCAACCATCTATATACGACATTTGCATCTATTTGGCCCTCAAATATGGGAATGTCAAAGTTTACTTGTACCTTAAAAGGAGTGGTGCCTCCAGAGTGGTTGTTGGATGTCGATGCACCGCTAGTGGGAATCCGTTGAAGAATCTGGGAAAAGTTGTCTATCATCGCATTCCTTTGTTTCTCAAGGGCCTCCTCGAGCAACATTTTGATAGAATCTCCTGCTCCCTCATCTTTCTTTTCTTCCCCCATGGGTGGTCATCGGGGTTTGCGAGACTGATCTTGCAAAGGTTCAACCAGATCGAGCCCCAACTCCTTATACCCCGACCTTGTTGGGGACATGCAAAGAAAGATCGAGAACGAGTAGACCACTCTGATACCAATGATCCTGATTTATGTAGGAACACAATGAAATACATAAATACACATAAACACAGAGATGCAGCGGAAATAAGACTTCATTTCATTAATAACAAATGACTGAAAAATGCTTACAGACAGAATGGAAATAAACTAGCTAGGGCGCTGGTAGCTTATCTCTGAGAAGAGATGTGGCGGCTACTGGCCTCTGAACTGCCTGTTACAATGAGGCTCGAAGGCCTATATATTACTGAGAAACAATGGAAAACCCAAAACATCCAAAAACCTAACCCTAGGAGATGAAACACCAGAATATGGGCCCCGTTGGGGTAAAATGGTACATCAATTTCCCGGGGTCGTAACTTTGGCATACTATCTCCGTTTGACGCACATGATACATCGTTAGAAAGATCTATTCGAGGACTACATTGCTAATAGTGAATATCAAGTTTGGAACAGGCTCATATTCGTTGAAGCATTCATGCCCAAAAAACGTCGTTTAGGGCCTCAAAACAACTCCGAAAGTTTAGGACCCGAAGAACTGCTAAAAATAGTAAATTGTGCTATAATTAAGGAAACTAAAAAACTGAAAGAAACAATGGTGTGGGTCCAAATGGAATAGGTGGGTGGCCACCAATATCCACCTGGATCAAAAGGGGGTGGACTTCATCACCTAGGTCTGAACTAGTATCCCTACCGGACAGCATCTTCTTTATGCCATGCCTCTTTGTGGGCCTATCCTCGCTTATTCTCCACTCTGGCACAACATCCACTCTTGCGCTACCACTTGGTGTCGTTTCTTTGCTCTTCATATCTTTCCTAACCCCTCATTGCGCACCCCTGGAAAATTATTTTCTACCTTTCTCTTCCGCTCTTCTTTTTATCTCAACTCTTCTTGCGTACTTCTCGGCTCTTTTTCTCTTTTGTTATTCTGGGTTCATTCCATACCTCACCTCATCTCAACAACTTCTTGGATCCTCCTCAATTGACCCATATTTTGAATCCTTTTACCCCACCTTTTCCAAATCCCCCCCTAGCATTAGGGGGCTTAGACAACCATTCTATCGGGCTCCATGCACATCATTCTTCTCTCCATGAACAACATCTTGGTCCAAAATAGAATTTCTTCTAGCATCCTCTTTCTTAGACCTTCTTCAAACTTTTTTTCAGTCTCGTTGAAAGAATCATTGTATTCTATAGAAAACTCAATAAAGTAGCCTTCCTTCACTCGAGTGAACCAAAATTCAATAGCTCGAGTCCACTTGTTATCAAGCACCTTCAAGCTATCAAGCTTGGATTTATCCCAAACTATTGGCTCTACTAGAAATGCAGTTGAATTGATAGCAGCTTTCCTTTTCAACCATTCATGCAACATATAAGGAAATTCTGCAAAGAAGAACTCATTCATATCCGAGTAAAGATATCTGCATTTCCATTATTTCGTGTTCACCCTCAATCCTTGCATCTCTCACAAGGAAAACTCATCTTCTTTCGCTTCTATCCAGTCTTGAATCTCCTCCTTAGAAGGATGCCAACTTTTTTTTCTTTTCCTTCATCGATCTCAACAAGACTTCAGGTCTCGACAATAGAACCACTTGTTGGGTGCTTTCAGTCCATGCTTGCATGTGTCCCGTCCTTCTTAACATTGGGGAGTTTTAGACCTGGGGTTCGTCATAATTGTCCAACAAAACCCCCAAAACATCGGCATATCAAACCTTGGCCAAGATTGAGGAATTTCTCGCTCGAGATGTAGAGGGGGTTATAGAGATCATAAGGTCTTGTGACAGGGATGAAGTTTTAAACATATGAAACATCATTGCAATCGACATCCATATAACTCATGTCTGATAAACTATGAGGACTAAGAATTAAAATGATACACACACATGTTCAACTCATACATAATAGACACATATTATTTAAACCGTTATATCTTTATTACTGGAAGCATTTCATCATATCCAAGATATACATTGCATAAGACAGACACATATGATAGCCATAGAATTTCATATCTTTACTATATAAGCTCTCATAATTACAGCATGCTACACAATGTGCCTTTTCTCAACACTTAGACATTGGATAGACACATAACTATATTCAAAGCATTGTACCAATACAACAGGCTCAGAATGAGCTCGATACGGATAGCTATGCTAACTTGGAAAATTATCTAACTGGCTAACTAGCTAGCTCTATTTCTGATATTAGAGCTTCCTTTTATATTTTCCTTTGTTGGGGAGCGTTGTTTCTTTCTATTCTACTCCAATCAGTTTTATGATACAACTACCTCTCACACTTTTGGTGTCTACCGATGCTCCATGTAGACTTCCTACATCTAAGACAATCTTATTGCCTAGCCAATTCATTCTTTGGCCTTCCCACATCTTGGTATGTTGTTGGAAGTAATCATTCAGGGAGATTTCTTGATGATTCCTTTCTTGATTCCAGTGGACATCTTCTTGTTTTCTGGTGCACTTGAAAAAACTTGGACCGACGCACACTTGCTAGTCTTTAAGCGTGGAATGCAACGTAAAAAACTTGGTCTGGTACGCACTCTATGTCATTCCTCGCGCATTTCCTTAGGCACGCACAAAACTATGGAATGAGCATGCACAACTATGTTTGTCCAGGCGTGAAAAATTGAACCCAAAACTTTGGGTGCCAATAGATGTTACATCGATCGTGTCATCACACGGCTGGGAAAGTACTGCTCCAACTGCCACATTCGACACACCAACATGCACATGAAATTGTTTTAAATAGTCGTAAAATCTTAATATAAAACCTTCACCAATTTTCTTTTTAGCAATTCAAAAGATTCATTGCACTTTGAAGTCCATAAGAACTTAACTTATTTTCTCAGAAGCTCATCGATCGAGAAGGTTATATCAGAGTAATGTCTAATAAACTTTCAATATCATTGAGTATGTCCTAAAAATATTTTAATTTTTTATTGATTTATAGGGGGTTTTAAGTTGAGGATCACCTTTATTTTTTCCATATCCACCTTAATTCCATCCTTACACACAACATGTCCTATCCGTATTTCAATGGGAGTGGTGAATATACACTTTTTTATGTTTAGTGAAAGTTGTATCTAACGACACCTCTCCAACATCATTCTAAGCCATTGTATGTGTTCTTTAAGCGAGTTTTACACAGTCCAATTATCAAAGTATACAACCATTATCTTATAGATGTATTCTTGAAATGATTTAACCACAATTCTTGAAAACATTGTTGGTACATTCTTTAGTTCAAATGGCATGAATTTGTATGCAAAAGAGCCATATTCTAATACAAAAGTTGTATTTTCTTGATCCTCCTTTGCAATTGGTACTTGGTTGTACCTAGAAAATCCATTAGTAAAAGAGTAGCATTCATGACTTGCCACGTCATTAATTATTTCATCTGTGAATGGTGTTAGGAATTGATCCGTTATTGTTAGCTTATTAAGTCTTCTAAAGTCGGGTTGTGTTTCTTTGGTTGGACGACCATGGGACTGACCCATTTTTATTTATCAATTGGATAACTTATACCAGCAACTAGCATCCCTTGAATCTATTTTTAAGCGATGAGTTCATATTTATGTGCCAATTTGTATGGACATTTTTTAATGGGCCTGGCCCCTAGTATGAGATCGAATTTCATCTCCCCATCTCTTTTATAAGTCCTTCTAAATATTAATAGTCATGGGAAAATACATCTTGATATTCCCTTAGTAGGTTGATTGTTTTTGTAGTATGCTTTTCCAACCAATAGTTGCCTACACAAGCCATCTTTGGTCGACCATCAGTCGATATGTCGACTTCCTTAGCTTTTAGCTCCACGTTCATCCACTTAGGGGCCTTTGATCCGTCGAGTTTCCACTCCCCTTCTTTCACTTCATTATACGCAAGTGCAAAATCTAGTTTCTATGGATTTTCTTTGTTTTCATCTTTGGATATTCTCAGAAATTTTTGTACTTGCTTAGACACTCCAACATGAGTCTTTTTCCATCTAAAACTTTGTCCAAGAAAACATATGTTTTCCATATCAAGTCGACAAGCTACTTGGTTCTCTTGTTCTTGGCATGACATAAACTTACAATTCAAAGTAAACCCCATGTCCACTTATGCTTTACCTCTTTTTTCAATTACATTAGGACTTGGTCTCTCAATAAAATCTTTCAACTCTTGAACTGCTTGAATTAACTGAGCCTCTTTCAATCTGAATTCGAAATCTTTGATAATAAAAAAATCCTTAATATCATTCCATAAAAACGTTTCACCATGTGCTTCCTCTATCTTATACCATTTCTATGGTATGTCATCCAGCATATTTGGAAACATGTGTGGGTATACTAGTTCATCTATGTAGCCTACTCTCTTACATTCGTTCTCACATTGGTTTATATGGGCTACAGGTTCAAAGCCTGGCTTGAACTTGGGAATGTCAACCATTTCAAAAAGATTTTTACCTCCAAATTTCCCTATGAAGTATGTGGTGCCAACTATCCATGTTTGTAGTCATGGAGCATGCATATCCCATCAGCAGGTTGCTTGACCATTGAAAGATTGCACTAAGATCTACAACCTTCCATGATCTCCGAATATTTTTTACACTTTGTCGACATGGTCCGACAAATAGTTTTTTTCCTTAAATATCAACAAAGTCACTCATCTCGACTTTAATTCAATGGGAAGGAGGGTCGGTGTTTGCTTAATTTTCTTTTCATATACCACATATATTGCTTTGATTGAAAAACATGATCAAAACTTATGGATCGGGATGGCCTCAATTGACCAACACTCCTTAGCTTTTGACTCATAATTTTCTATCTCTCATTCATATAGCTCAGTATCCGAGTTTTGGTCGACCGAAAAAGGTGAACCTCGTAAAATTTCTCTCGATGTTAGGTTCTACATTGTCCTTGTCTTCATGAATAATCTGATACAATCTCTTATCTTTTGCATCCTCGTCCCATGCTTTGACCTAAGGATTTCCTTCTTTTGGATCCAGAGGTATCAGAATTGTTTTCTGTTGTTTCCCTTGAGCTTGATTCTATCCCTCTCCACAGAGATAGTTGCCTTCATTTTCCTACCCCAAGGGTGTTCAACCAATGCTCAATAAGTGGGGATGCCTTCATCTAGGTCAATGACTTCGAAATTGACTAGAGTCAGAATTCCCATTATGATTGTCTTAACATTCTTTAAGGTTTCGATGGGATCTACAAACCTTCGATCCTTTAATCTAGCAGTTTCAGGTAATTCATTGTACGCGCCAATTCAGGTCTTCCAAGTTTCATCCATGTCTCCCATGGGACAATATTGACCTAGGATCCAAACTCGACCATGACTTGCTTAACCAAGTAGTCATCAATTTCTAGATCGACTTAAGGGTTGTAATCATCATGGGGTTTATCTTGAGACAATTGCCTTAGGTTTTTTTAAGATCTTTGATCCTCTTTGTACTCTTTTAAAATATTCAAAAGTTGTAGCAGTCAACCAACCAACTGTTTTTCTTTTAATAACTACAAGAACTTTTCCAAGACAATGTCTTTTATGATGGTTGCATTGTGTCGTTGATTTCCATGTGCTACGATTTTGTCATATTCATTGTTCTTGATGAATTCTAGTGCCTCTCACATTATTTTTACCTCTTGGTCAGGGTTGGGATAATTATTTATGTTTCTTATTGATCGAACCAATGAATATTTGTGATATACATTTATTATCCAACTCCATATCTTATGACGACGTGTAAGTTTTTTTTAATTCAAAACTTCATGTTTTGGCACACTATGCAAAAGGTTTACAGTTTGTTTGTTAATCACCTTTTCTAACATTATGGGGTAGTATTCTAACAAGTGATCTCCTATTTCACACATATTATAGAATTTGAGTTCAATCCTTTCTTTTAATGGGCAATCTAGGTTTATGGTGTCCTCCTTCTAGTAGGTAAAGCAGTATGTTCTTCCTCAACCACGATCGCCTCGTCCTCCTCTTATGTATCTTTCATTGAAGTTGCATCTTTCCTTGGCTTCTTTGGAAACCTCCTCTTTGGCCCTGGTAACCATTGCTTCTTCTTTGATATACTTATGTGTTGCCTTGCTCCATGTTCTAGTCGATAGCCTAGGTATGGTATACTAGGTGATAATTTTGTTTGTTCTAACCATTTAGATAACACTCTTGTGTTTAGTGGGATGCCTCCTCACAAATGGCACACCATTTTGGTTTTACATCCTTCAGGTTGTGGGGGGGATAACTGTTCTTGCAATTTTTCAGATATTGACAGATTTAATAGTATAATTCATCTTGGATTCATCTGAATTTTGGTTCTCTTTCAAATGGGTCACTATATATACAATTATATTCCATGTGTCCTTCATTTAGGCAACTTGTGCACCATAGATCATTCCTTAGGATAGTCATATTTCTCATAGACCATTCGAGCATTTAAAAAAAATTCCCGTAATTTATTATCATTCGGCGATGATTTCGACAACCAGTCTTCATCGGTTTCAATATGTTGAGCCTTCTGTAGTGCTTCATTACACGATTGAATCTTGTGCATCCTTAGTGGACCATGGATTTTCTGTAGTAATCTTGACATGTACCATTGAACAAGCAATTTCTCATCAATAATGTATGGTGTTTGGCTCAGCATATCTTTGAACCTATTATAATATTCTCTAACCGTCTCTCCTAGCCTTTGCTTTATTTCTTTAATTATTTGCACAACAACATGCTTAACATATTATGCTTTAAAGACATAAACATTTTTCCTTGATTTCAACTTTTGTTCTTTATTGATTTTCAGTAACATTCATATACCATGTTAAGGCTCTTTTTCTTAGGGCTCCCCCAAATTGGGCCATATGCTTGTCTTCATTTGTAATATCGAGTGCCTCCTAGAATTTTTCATCGACGAATAAATGTCTTTTAGGATCCTCATCTCCTTCATAAAGGGGGATGCGATTATGACCCATTTTATCCAGAATTGGAGGTTTCAACTTTGGAGTATTCAGAGGTGTCTACATTTGTGAACTAACATGAAGCATCGACTAAGCCATTGCTTGTGTTATGACTGGGATGGTCGACTACACTATGATCGACTTGACCAAGTCAGTCAATGACTTACTTTATGTTGATATGACTCTCGTCTATTTCTCTACCTTGACCACTTCCTTATCTAGGGTTATATCATCTATCTAGAACGCTTTATATATATTTGATGAATATTTTCTCTTTAGGATAGTCAGTTCATCACGACTATCAATTTATTGTGTATCTTCTCCTTCAATTAACAAATTCGGTAAGGGGGGTGTGTCCATGATATCCTTGATATGAAGGAGTATATTTTCATCTCCTTGATTTCTTTCCCATCTTTGATCTATCTGGGTAATCTGGATCAATAATATATCTCTCAAATTTCCTTGATTGTCCACTCGATACCACATAAAAAGAGAGCTCAAGTTCAATATGTAACCTCTAATGGAGGAATTATCTTATGTGGGGACTTAATTATTCAGGGATTGGAGATCAATGCAATGTCGGTCCCAATTCATCCACATCCATGCTTTCAATAGAGTCTTCTAGTTGAAGGGAGCCATTTGTTGCCTCTGTTAATTGCAATATTTCACTCCTCAAAAGAACTGTCGAGGTTGCTCCTCTTGAATTTGGTTGCTAGACACCAATATCATAGTGGTCCATCACTCCAACAATCTATCGTTCTTGAAGTTATTTTCTATTCGACTTCTGAGGATCTCTCTCACCACACATCTCCTCTCTTTTCCTCTATCTCTTATCCCTTTCTAAGTTCTCAATGGTATCCAATGGTTTATGATATTGCATTCAACGTGTAGTTCTCTTCTTGATTCTTCTCCCAGTGTATATTCACATTGTTGATCGGTCGACTTCCTCCTCCCTTCTAGCATGATTTCTATTCGGTACAAGTCGATTAGACTTACTCCAATTGAGGCATATCATGAACAACCAACCCCCCCATCGTCGAGCCCAACTTACACCTGGTCTACTAGGGTGCACTTGTTTAGCATATTCATTTTTTCAAAATGAAATCCTAGGCTTCTCTTGTGTCTTTACAATTTCCTTCCAAAAAAAATTCGCAATCGACTTGTTGTTGTCTCCAATTGGTGTTTGCTAGAGTAGCAAGAGGAGGGCAGTGTTCGATTATGTGATCGAATCCTTTATATAGAAGAAATTTATGTAACAAAGCAGGTATTGTAC
Source organism: Picea engelmannii (assembly GCA_009831015.1). NCBI lineage: Eukaryota > Viridiplantae > Streptophyta > Pinopsida > Pinales > Pinaceae > Picea > Picea engelmannii. The sequence goes on from ML815628.1 coordinate 164,896, forward strand.
AGAAATAAAATAAATAAATAAATAAAAATAAAAAAAAACATTGTGGAAGTCATCATAAAACCTCTCTTTGATTATGTCGACGGATGTTCACTCCTCGATTGCTTGTTCTTCATAGTAATCATCGACAATTTTTTCAAACCACTTGTATAAGTTTTTTCAGCCCCCATTAATAATTTTGGACATCAACCGCTCTTCGGTAGTAAGTTTATTCATTGGCAGGTCAGTCGGTGTATCTTTTAATTTCTTTAAGGATTGCTTCGAAAAAAAAATCATAGGTTTCTGTGAAGAATTGGGCTCTCACTTCTACAAGTGTCAATCAATTTCTTCGTGTGGAATTATTCAGATAATTGTTGACCTTTCTCTCCCACTACTCACGTATCTCTTCCAAACTCAATATTTGTGTGTGCATTGTTTTACAAGCTCGATTTCATGAACTGTCGACATCAAAACCAAAGTTGTAATCTAGGGGTTTGTATGCAGGTGTTACCAATAGTCCTTACACAAAGAAATATACATGTATTATATAGTAATGTACATCACACACATAGAAGAGAAGGAACAACACAAAAGTAGTAGGGGGACAAACAATAAGCACATTATATTATATCACCATAACAACAATTATCTTTATGGCTCTTCTCTGTGATATACCTGCTCATATGTATACTCTTCTTTCAATTACAAGGTAGTTAGAACTACTTAACTACCTTGGTTGGTCAATTCGACTAGATCGTCAACTGACTTACACTCTCGACTACATTCTCTTTTAATCCGGTCGACTATCGTGTCTAGTTGATAAAGTCAACTAGCCCCTCCAACAGTTCCTATATGAGGACCGGAAATATGGAGGATTCCTAGGGATATTACATCCATGAGGATGAGATTAGAGGTTTACATATCAACCTGGGAAATACAAAGACTGTGTCCAATGAATATAAAAGCAGAGTGGAGCTCAAGAGTTAACACTTAGTTGTTACAGAGTCTGAGTATGTTACAAAGACAAATCAATAAAGATTCTAGCATGAAACAAGCAACCAATGCAAAACATGCAGAAACGTCGAGATCTCATGATAGGAAGGAGGACCACAAGGGATCTAGGCACTTGAGGACTGCTAGTAGACATCATCATTCACCAAGATACTCAACCAAAAGAGCACATGCACATTCACGTTCCGAGAGGAGCCCAAGTGTGTCCCCTATCAGACATCAAAGGAGGAGTGCCTAAGTAATATATTTTTCAAGGAGAGATCGGGAAGCTAAGAGCATATAAAGGTTGAAGATGTTGAAGTCTAGCTATTGGGCATGATAAAATATTTCCAGCTACATATTTACTCATCAAACCTAGAGGCAAGTATTGTCATATATCATTTTTAGAGGAAGGCTTCCATGTGGTGGGACCAGCTAAAGCAGGTGAATCATATTGATGAGAAGAGAATTTCTTAGAAGAAATTTAAGAAATATTTCCAGCAACAATACTTGTCATAGCTTTACTATGACAAGTATATGCATGAATTCTTTGATCTAGAGCTAGAGAACATGACTATAGAGGAGTATGAGAATAAATTATTGGAGCTTCTGAGGTATGTGGACTTCATCAAGGAAAAGAAGGTGAAAATCCAGAGGTTCTTGAGTGGGTTTCTGTCATTTACAAAGATAAAATCCAATTTGATGAGCCTAAGACCTTGGAAGAAACCATGAGGAAGGATAAGTATTTGTATGAGCAGAGAAATGGAAGGCCAAATTTTCAAAAGCCCTGGGATGATAAGAAGGGAGGCAAGATAGAACAAAGAAAGAAGGGATTCAAGCTTCCTTTCATAAGGAATATCTCTCAAGCACATCAACAAGGACAACCAACACAATGTGAACATAAAATGATAGATTCCTTGGGGAAGAGGCCAAGGCAACAACCCATAAAGTGTTGGGGATGTAAAGGATACCACTTGTATAAATATTTTCCTCACAAAGGAGATAGGATGAGGACTGTACATAACATCCAGGAAGTTGATATGGTGGAGGACATAGGTAGGAGCATGACAAGGATTTATGCAGCCTCATACAATAGATAAAAAAAAAACTACCAATCCCACGTGATTGAGGTAGAAGGTAAGATTGATAATCAAACCATAGTTGTTTTGATTAATTTTGGAGCTAGTCATAGCTATATAAATCCAAATATAGTTGAAAGGTTTAAATTGAATATATGTAAGAATGAAAAGTCTTTGTTGGTACAGCTAGCCATTGGAACCAAGAGTAAAACCAGTGAACTTGTCGAGGATTTCCCAAGAGGCATGAGTGGAGTTAGCACTAAAACATATTTGAATATTATACTACTTGGGTCTTATGATTTCTTAATTGGCATGGATTTCATGGACAAGCACCATGTTGTCCTAGATTTCTACAACAAGGTTTTCACATGCCTTTATGAGGAAGAAAATTCAAGGATGGCGCAAGGTATTCCAATACTTATATCCATCGGAGATATTTCAGCATTATAGATGAAAATAAGTTTT
>ML815629.1:0-38034 GCA_009831015.1 Picea engelmannii
TTATTGATGATTATTCTCACAAGACTTGGGTTTACTTCTTGAAATAAAACAATGAAGTGTTTGGAAAATTCAAGGAATTCAAAGCCTTGATAGAGAATCTCTCTGAAAGAAAAATCAAGATACTCAGGTCAAATAATGGAGGATAATACACCTCAAAAGAATTTGTAATATTTTTCAAAGATGTCGGGATTAAGAGGGAGCTCACCACTCCCTACAATCCTCAACAAAATGGTGTAGCATAAATAAATAACAAAACTATAATGGAAGCAGTGAAGACTATGATCCATGATCAAGATCTTCCAATGAACTTATGGGTTGAAGCAAAAAGAACAACCGTGTATGTTCAAAACAAATTATCCCATAGTGCACTTGGGTTCAAAACCCTCGAAGAAATGTTCTATGGAAAGAAGCCATAAGTAAGGCATCTTAATATATTTGGTTGTTCAGTGTTTGTACACATTCTGAAAGAGAAGAGAACCAAGTTGGACCCTTCAGGAAAGAATGGAATATTTTTTGGCTACTGTGAGGTCTCAAAGTCCTTCAGAATTTACATACCAGGTTACCATCATATTGCGATCAATAGAGATGTAACCTTTGATGTAGATACAACACTCAATAAATCAAGGAGATGCCAGCTTGAAGAAGTATATGAAGAAGAGCCTGTAGATCCCAGAGTTGCAGAACCAGTGAGGGAAGTCACAACTTCATCTGATGATGAGATTAAAGAAGATCACGATATGATAGAATCTCAAGAACCTCCCTAGATGATGATCTCTCACAAGAGAAATCCAACTTGGGAAAGGGAACTTATTCAATATGGAGAGAAGTATGGTGCCCCAGAAGGAACCATGAGACAAATCAATAAACCTAAGACATTCTCCAGTTATATGGCTTTGATGTGTGATCTCATAGAAAATGAGCCTACTTGCTTTGAAGAAGCCATTCAGAAGAAATAATGGGCAAATGCCATGACAGAAGAATACCAATCCATTATAAGGAATTATGTATGGGAAATAGTTCCTAGACTGAAGAGCAAAGATGTGGTATCTTCTAAATGGTTATACAAGATAAAACATGTTGTTGATGGAAGTATTGAAAAACATAAAGCAAGGTTTGTATCTCGTGGATTTTCTCAAAAGGAAGGCATTGATTATGAAGAGACATTTACTCCTGTATCTAGATACACTTCTATCAGAACCATCATATCTCTTGTAGCTAAGATAAAGTGGAAGTTACACCAGATGGATGTGAAAATAACCTTCTTAAATTGTGTTATTGAAGAAGAAGTGTATATAGAACAACCTCAAGGGTTTGAAGTTGAAGACATAAAGACTCATGTATGCAGGTTGAAGAAGGATCTATACGGATTGAATCAAGCTCCTAGAGCTTGGTATGGAAGAATTGACATTTTCATGACGAGCTTGGGCTTTACGAAGAGTAAAGTTGATTCTAACATTTACTTCAAGGTTATGAATGATGATCCAGTTATATTACTGATGTATGTGGATGATTTATTCTTAACTGGAGAAGAAAATCTCATCACTGATTGTAAGAAGAAGCTCGCTGCAGAATTTGAGATGAAAGACCTAGGCCTGATGCACTATTTATTAGGTCTTAAGGTTTGGCAGAGCCCAAAGAATATATTCCTTAACCAAGGGAAGTATGCAGTTGAAATACTAAAGAGGTTTGATATGTTGGAGTGTAAATCCATGAACACACCCATGGAAACAAAGTTGAAGCTCCTAGTTGATACTTCGTCAGAATTGGTTGATGCTATGTTGTACAGACAAATAATTGGATTGTAGATGTATCTGACGAATACTAGACCATATATATGTTTTGATGTGAACACTGAGTCAGTATCTAGTAGAGCCCAAATGTGTTCAACTTGTTGTTGCAAAACATGTGATGAGATACCTTAAGGGTACATTGGACTTTGGTCTCTGTTATAATGGAGATCATGACTTCAGACTGATTGGTTATACCAATTCAGATTGGGCTGGAAGTGTTTCTGATAGAAAGAGAACTTTAGGATGTTGTTTCAGTCTGGGTTCAACCATGACTTCATAGCAGAGTAGGAATCAATCCAATATTTCTCTCAGCACAACATAAGAGGAATACATTGTTGCATGTTCCACCAGTTGTGAAGCCATATGGCTTCGGAAGTTGTTGACATGTCTATTTGATCTGGATATGGAAGCAACCATGATTCTATATGATAACCAGCATTGCATAAAGATGGCAGAGAACCATGTGTTCCATGACAAGTCAAAGCACATAGAAATCCGGTATCACTACATTCGTGATATGGTGCAGAGGGGAGCCATACAACTCCAATATGTTGGCACAAATGAGTAGGTTAAAAATGTGTTGACCAAGCCTATATCCATGTAAAGTTTGAGCACTTTTGAGACAAGATTGGTATAGTTCGAAAGGACCTCCCTCGAAAGAGGGAGTGATGTTGATGATACTATGGTATCCTGACCAACAATGGGTAGCTCAGTTAGGATTTTATATCCTAGAGGACTGATCATCCATGGACAAATCCAAAAGGTTTGGTAAGGACTATTTGTTAGAGTACCTATGCATGTATATTCTAGTTGTGGTCAGTAGTGGTAGCTCCATTAGGATTTCTCTAATCCTAGGGAATATTATGATTCCTAGGCAGATCCTGAAGGTCCAGTAAGGACGCTCTCTCAGAGTACCATGTGGTATCTTCGTTAGGATTTTATATCCTAGGGAATATTATTATTCTTGGGCATATCCCTAGGGACTGTCAAAGTACCACAAAATGTTGTTACACCTGCCTCATTATGTTGTTATATGATGATGATGATGTTATATCAACATCGTGTTGATGATTTTGTTGTTCCAACCTCATGTTGTTGATGATGTTGTTGTTCTAGCCTCATGTTGCTTATGATGTTGTTGCTCCAGCCTTGTGTTGTGATGATATTGGTGCTCTAGTCTCGTGTTGTTGTTATAGATTTTATGCTAACTGATGTTGATGTTTCAGGTTCCAACTCCATGTTTTGAACAATGATGATGATGTTATTCCAGCTCCATGTTGTGAACGATGATGATGATGATGCTATTCCAGCTCCATGTTGTGAATGATGATGATACTCCAACTCCATGTTGTGGAAGATGATGTATTGATGATGAGAAAAAACTTTTGATGATTTATAGATATGTCAATCAGTGTTCCAAATGTTGTTGATGTTGTTTCCCTCTCTCTCTCCTGATGATGTTGTAGAATACCCTTCTTGTTAAGGGGGAGTGTAGAAATATTGTAACTGCAAAGAATATTCTACTTACTATTGAGTTATTATCTTATAGATCAGTTCCATTTTGTGGATTGATCATGTTGGGACTCTTGTATGACCAAATCCCCTTTTGTGTATTGGTCAAACCCTAACCAAATGTTGCTAATTGAGAAGTTGGGCCCTAGGCCTAATTAAAGTGGTTTTAGCCACTAGTTGGAGAATTCAGTCCTGCCTAATGAAGAGACACCACTCTAGCACTCCTCAGCTAGTATAAATAAAGAGAGGCTAGCACCTCATTCACTCACTCACTAAATTCACTCATCTAGTGCAAAATTTTGAGGGAAGTTGCAGTTGTCGGAAGAAGAAAGAGAGAGGCGCATTGCTCAATGTTGGATATTTTCTTGTGTTTGGTCTTTTATCTTGGCATTGTATTGGAAATATATATTAAGGAAGTTTTTTCTGGGTTTTCTCCCCCATGAAGGTTTCCCAGGATAAATTTTGTGTACCTTGTGATTGTGTATCTTTTAGTGATCCTGCTTATGCTATTATTGTCTAGTAAATTGAAAAAAACTTAATTGCAGCTCTAAATTTAACACTAAATTACATCACACATCAAACCAACTGATTTCGTAAGCCTTAAGAGGGGGTGTTATATTGTAAGTATTACTTATGTAATAAAGTCATGTTGTATAAGTGACTAGTCATTAGTAATTATTATACGTGTCATTGATAGATTATTGAATGAAGGTTGAGATAATTTCTCAACCTATTCCTCTTTAATAAGAAACATTTAGATGAGGCAAAGCACACCTTGGTGATTTTCATATGATTGTGAAATGACTCAGAGATCCAGGAGGGTCGTTGGTTGGAGTTGGCAGAAGTATTGGTGCGAATGTGGCTAAGGCATGCAAGTTCTTTGAGGTGAATCATTCTACCTTGAGCACTTTTGATAGTTTGTTGGGATGTTTGAGGAGTGTAGGCATGTTGGACACACTCATTGCAAATGTTGAGTTGCGGATAGCCAACTTGATGAAAGAAGGGGATTTGAGGACTTGCCTTCATTTGGTGGATTGTGCAGATAAAAAAATTGCAGCATGAAGAGAGTACTTGGACATGGGTGTTTCTCTTGCATTGGGAAACATGGTTGAGGGTGAAGCCTAACCATTCCAAGGAATAGAGAGGTAGATGCAAGAACATGGCCGAGTGATGAAGTAGTGATTCAAGGGTATTCTAGACATACATTTCTTGGTGCAAATATTGGATCATTGTGCCATGAGGTGGAATTTGGAGTCAATTTGTCCAAATGACTTTGTTTTGGGGTGACTCCATCATGTAGCAAGGTGAGGGGTGACCTTTCCTCGGTATGCTATTGTTTTGAAAATGGACCAAATTGTGGAAGGAAGTCAAAGTACAGACGTGCCGATAGGTTTGAAGCACAACACTTAGACATTGTAGAGGATATCCTTGACAAATATCGGTCGATGGAAATGGTAGTGAGGCAAGGGTGGAGACTTGCCTTAGTCTTTGGATTTGGATGGATTGACAGAGATGTGGAAAAAAAAGGCTAAGTCCAGGCATGGAGATGCACATTTAAAGAACTGTATGTGATGATTGGACTAGCTACCCAACCAATGCAAGACTTGAGGGATGCGGTGTGCAAAGACATGGAAGAGTTGGTTGAAGTATGATCGCAACAGTGAGTCACGAGGAGTTGAAAACTTAGACGTTTTTGAAGTTTTGGTTGAGGTTGCAACATCAGTTGAGGTAGCAAAAACAAAATGAAATAAAGAGTGATCATCATAGTGGGATGGTGATATCTTAGAATACAATTGTCTAAGAATACAAGAGTTGCACTAAAGTAAGAGTGTGACTCATTGGTAGCCTAAAATAGAGTATGGGTATGCTCTAGGTGAAGAGGCATAGCTAGGTCGAAGTATCCTTGGTGTTTCCAAGTAGCCAAGTGAGAAACCTCAGAGTGTTGCATGTCCTCTAATGGTGCACGATCGCAAGATTCAGCTAGGTACACTATGGGGACGTGACATCGTGCTATATGGTAAAAATAAATTGAAAGATAAAGAAGGTTTACAAAAAATAAAAGATTAAAGAAACAAAAAATTCTTGTCATGTTCCACAAAGAGAATAAGTGGATATCTCCCCAATCAATATGTTCCCATTTATTTATTATGGTGGCTCCCTTTATTTATTATGGTGACTCCCTTGGCAGCCAAGGTCCCTTAACGAAGATGTTTTTATTTGTTCTAACTCCAACACCAATTTACACCAACAATCAATTTTCCCTTATCTCGCGTCCTCAAGTTTGGCCAATGTTTGGAAAACTCTAATACCATATAATAAATATAGATCATGAAGCACAAATCATAACATGATAATTATAAAATGCAAATCATCCACATACAATAATATTGATCTCTTTAATACAATTCATAGTTTGTTGTGTTATCTAAATATTTCTTATTAAAGAGGAAGATGTTGATAAATTATCTCAACCATCATCCGATAACCTATTAATGACGCTTATAAAAATTACTAATGACTAGTCACTTATACAACATGAATTTATTACATAAGTAAGCATTGCAATCTAACATAATTAAGAGATGTGAATTTAGATGATATGCCAATAGGATTCCCATTAGTGAGAAGTGTTTCCCACCAAATTGATTTGATTCCTATATCACATCTTCCAAACAAATCTTCTCATAGATTGGTGCCCACTAAAAGGTAATTGGTTAATCCACAAGTTTAGGGTTACTAGATAGAGGATTGATTAGAGAGAGTTTAAGCCCATGTGCAATACTTGTACTTGCACATAATAAATGAGGTGAATAGAGGATGGCCAATGATTCCAAAACCATAAACAAAATAATGATGAAGTACATGTTTTCTTTACCTTGTATGGACATCTAATGGATTGTTTGAGTGGAACTAGGGATTTTTCAAATATTTATATGAAAAGTGGATATGATCATATGTTGGCACCTTATTTTTCATATTTTGGGTATGTGTGTGTATTCTATGTCACAATGCCCAATTTAATAAGCACACCACCCATATAGCAAACCATTAGACTAGTGCACTTGCTTGTTAGTGTGCTAGAATGACTTATGTTGTAGATATTTATAACTTAATGGGAATTGATTGTAACAGATTTATGTCTATATAATAATGTATATATGTAAATGGGAGAGTTAGGTTTGGATTTTTGTTTGTTAAGGTTAGATGAAAGCATTGTATGAATGTACGAATGAAAGATAAATCAGAGTTTGAGAGCCTTGTTGGGTATTGAGAATCTATAAGAAGAATATGTGGACTAATATTATTGAATGGAATTGAAAGGATTGTGGTGTGGTTCCCCCTCTAAAATTTTGATTGAATTTTTTTGTTGTATGGTTTATATGATGAATGTGTTAAGTAGGATATTATGTTTTCTTTAATCCTTTACAACGGTCTTTGTAATGTCCATTAGCATCTCAGGTGAGACCTTACTCTTAATAGAGTATTGAAAATGTTGATGTTAATGGATTATTAGTGTTGGCATATGAATTGAACCTACGGTCTAAATTTATTGCCAACAATTGGTTCTATTAGTGGGATAGAGTGGATTATTGTAGCAGAAAACAAGGGTATGTTGTGGAAACACTTTCCATAAGAGATACATGAGTAGATTATTGAAAGGGAGATCATGTTTTGCGGAGAGAAACACATAATTTTCACGTCAACCTATATTGGTGGAAGAAAAAGTATATCCAACCTAATAAGCATGAAATTTTCTTTGTTGCATTTCCTAGTTTATTGAAGAGTGGATAAAAAGACAATTGGAAATCAATACATTGTGCTTCTCTTAAGAAACTATAATTTGGGACCAAGATGGTTGAAATAATCAAGAGACTAGATAAAAAGTGGATGTGTGTGATTGAATTTTGGTTCAAGTGGGCTAAGGAGGTATAAATCGTTGAATTTGATATTGAATATAGAACTTCTTTTAGAACAACCAAGAGGGAGTTCAAAAAGGGACCAAGGGGGAGGCTACTGGAATCAATACTCTTGTGGATGAAGATGTTCTTTGTGGAGAAAGGACTAATGAAAATGATGCTTGACAAAATGGAAACATAAACCATTGTGATGGGGGAGTTATAGGAAGAAGGAAGGGGCTATGAAATAGAAAAAAAATGCAGAAATGTCGATCTAGAGGAATAGAGGAGATGTAGGGAAGATAGGTAAGAGAAAATAAATGTGTTATGTGAAGCAGTTTGGAAATTTTAATCAAATAGTGTAAGGAAAAGGGGAGAAGACATACTATCAGGTGTTAGTAGAGTAAAATATATATGAAGACAATAAGTGCATGAGGAGCACATAGAGGAAATAGAGGTGTGAAAAGTGTATGTTGAGAGAAGAGAGGCACCAGAAGGGTGCATCGAGATAGAGGATGATGAATTAGGAGAAGAGAATATTGAATCCCATTGGAAATTCTGAAGATATGATGATGATTCAGACATGGATGGAAATAGTATCTCAGATACTGAGTATACCCCAAGTGAAGTTGAAGATGATTCTTTGAAAAGCAAGGATACTTCAACAATAACAAAATTACTAGCACAAATGAGAATAAAGGGACTCTCTGGATCCAATGAAGAAGTAGGAGAAAATGAGGTAGATAAACCCCGTTCAAAACCACCCTCCCTATGCGTATTTCATCATCATCAGAAGAAGATTCAATAGAAACATACGTTAGAAACATGACGTAGTGGAGGATTGGAGTAGTGATAGAAAATAAAGGAAGAATAGTAGAAATAAACTTGAATTTTTCAACGACATCCTAAATAACAAATATTTCAGTGATTAGAATCCCTATGTTCTATGGAATTGGAATGGATGATGCAGAGTAACATTAGTTCATGTGCGAAGCAATCTAGATTGTGTATAATATTAAAAATGAATCACATAAGATTGCACTATTGAAAACCACTTTTAGAGATTGAGCTCTACAGTGGTATATGAAGTACAAAAGTGGTGTACCAACAAGATAGAACAAATATCTATACGAATAAATAAATACTTTATTAAATATTTTTAGAATCCCAATTTGGAACCATGACGCATTGCAGAGATTAAAGAGATAAAGAAAAAATAAGGAGAAATAGTTTGGGACTATGACCAAATATTTAAATACTTGGTGGGTAAATTGGCATTCTATATTTAGGATGTCCAAAATAGAGAATGGTTTATTGTAGGGTTGCTTCCTCATGTCAAAATTCCCATTACTCAAAAAAATATATCCACACAGGAAGAATCCTTAGAGATTGTTATTCTTCTGGAATCTATAGGGAAAATTGTGTAACTAGCTCAAGGTTAGTGTAGGTTCAAAATTAGTTTGCAGCTTTGAATTACTATTTGTAAGACATGGCCAAAGGTAAATATATAAGGGAGAATGTATGGTTTAACTTTTTCCTAACAAAAGGTCATCATAGAAATGAATGTCTAATTTCGGATAATTACACTTCGTTGAGTGTGTCAAATCATTTTCTGTTGGGAACCAAGTTCGAATGATGTGAAATTTGTAAGCAATCAAAACATGATCCATATTGGTTCCCCATGTTGTAGAAGTACCAAACAACTACCAACACACCATTCCATGAGTTTTTCAAATCTATGGAGCGTGATGTAAATAATTACAGGTCATTATAATTGATGAAGGAGCATACCATGGATACATATAGAGTGAAAAGGTAGGGTGACAATGAGACCAAGGGAAGAGGAGGATAAATAGGAGGATATTGAGGACATGGTGGACCGTATACTTGCTTTAATTGTGGAGAAGTAGGGCTGATTGTAATATATTGTACCAAACATTTCTCATTGTGTGGACATTGTCATAGTATTGATCATAACATTGAATAATTCCCTTAATTGATTAAGAATAGGGAAGAGAAATGAAAAATAGTGAATATGGTCACTACAAAGACCCAGAGGTAAGAGAATGATACAATAATAGTGGAAAAATTAATGACAGGTAGAGGAGCAAGAACCAAATTGGATGCAAACAAGATACCAACTAGTGAAATTAGAAGCATTGATCCAACACCACCAAAATTTGATGCATATAGACATAAATAGTTCCTATGTGATTCCATAGAGACGATGTAGAACATGTCTATGTGGGATAAGGAAGCACATACCAATAGGAACAAAGACATTGAACTCGAAGACCATGTAAGTGAATTTTTGAAATGTTGCATTAGACTCCTAAATGATACAAGTGAATCCAAAAATTTAACTCAAGGTTTTAATAGATAGATAGTTTTGTTAAAGGATGACACCCCTATTTTAGCTCCTCTTCCTAAACGACATGTGAGACTTTCTAGGAAGAATAAGTATTATGGGAGGCATTTTATGATGAAAATATAACTAGTAGTTTATGAAATCAAGGATACTATGTTGGATCTAGGTTTTGATGTGAACATCCTTTTGAAGAATTCTTAGGAGTTGATGCAAAGATCAAAGATAATATAGTCACCCATTCAACTAATATTGGAAAATCAATATAGGATTTATCCTATCTAGATATTAGAAGATGTAGAGGTTGGAATTGATGCATTGAAGTTCCTTACTGATTTTAAGGTGATTAAAATAATGGATGAGAGTGATCCTTATCTGTCATTGTTGGGAATAGATTAGGAATTTGATAACAATGCAATATTGAATTTGAAGTAGACAAAGACATATTTTGAGATAGAGTCTCCAAGGGTTTTTTTTCATTTAGATCCCACTTAAGGAAAGAGGTTCACAAAATTTGTGAATGATTATATTCTTATTAGCTCAATCTTGGAGAATGTTTACAATATAACCATGCAGAAGGAAGACTATATAAATCCCACCACAAATGAAGAACTGATTCAGAGGAGCATATGTTATTTTGATACATTTTGATACAGAGTCATAATATGCAATGAAATATTATGAAAAACCCCACCACAAATGAATAACTGATTCAAAGGAGCATATGTTAATATGAAATGAAAAACCCCACCACAAATGAAGAATTGATTCAAAGGAGCATATGTTATTTTGATACATTTTGATACAGAGTCATAATATGAAATGNAGAGAGAGAGAGAGAGAGAGAGAGAGAGAGATGTGCACTAGATTGGGACTGAAATATACCCTGGTATTGAAGGATCATGTACGGAAAAATAAAGTAGTAAAAACATTGGATGCAGTGGTGAAAAGAATCCCTGCACACTAGTGGGATACAAACAAAATTGATTTAGAGGCAGAATAGTAGAAATACATTTAAAATTTTCAATGGTAGGAAACAACAACTATTTCAATGATTAGACTCCCTATGTTCCATGGAACTGGGAGGGATAATGCATAACAACAGTAGTTCATGTGTGAAGCAATCTGCATGGTGGATAATATCACAAATGAATCCCATAAGATTGTATTATTGAAAACCACTTTTAGATATTGAGCTTTTTAGTGATACATGAAGTACAAAAACAATTTACCAATATGATAGACCAAACATATAGATGAATAAAGAAATACTTGATTAAAGATTTTTATAAGCCCAATTTGGGACCACAATGTATTGCAAAGCTTATAGAGATAAAGAAAAAAGTGGGAGAAACAATTTGGGACTATGACCAAAGGTTTAAAGACTTGGTAGGTGAATCAAAATTCTAGATTTAGGATTTCCAAAACAGAGAATGGTTTATTGCAAGAGTTCTTCCTAATGTCAAAATTCCCCTTACTCAACAAAATATATCCACGCGGACATAATCCTTAAAAAAAATTATGTTTCTGGAATGTATATGGAAAATTGTGGAATCAACTCAATGTTAGTGCAGGTTTAGAATTAGTTGGTGGCTCTGACTTACTATTTGTAATACATGGCCGAAGTTAAAGTTAAAATGGATAATGATGGTGTACCTTGTGTAGAGCAGAAGGTCATTGTAGAAATGAATGTCTAATGTTTGCTAATTACATCTTAATGAGTGTGTCAAATCCTTTTCTAGTGGGAACCAAGTTCGAATGATGTGAAATTTGTAAGTAGTTGGGACATGAGCCACCTTGGTGACCTATGTTGTAGAAGTAACAAACAACTACCAACACACCATTCTGTAGGTTTTTCAAATCTATGGGGCATGATGTAAATAATTGCAGGTCATTGTAATTGATGAAGGAGCAGACCATGGATGCATACAAAGTGAAAAAGTTAGGGTGAAAATAAGAGGAATGGAAGAGGAGGATACAAAGGAGGATATTTAGGACATGAATGAGAAGGATATGGTGGACCATATACTTTATTTAATTGCAGAGAAGTAGGGCACATTGCACTATATTGTACCAAACCTTGCTTCTTGTGTGAACATTGTCATAGCACCGAGCATAACACTGAAGAATGTCATTAATTGATTAAGAAGAGGGAAGAGAAACAAAGAAGAGTGAATATGGTAACTACAAATCCCCAAAGGAAATAAATTGATAGAATACTAGTGGTAAACCTAATGAAAATAAAAGGAGCAAGAATCGAATCAGACACAAACAAGATGCTAGCTAGTGAAATCAAAAGCATTGATCTAGCACCACCAAAATTTGTTGCATCTATACAAAAATAGTTCATATGAGATGCCATAAAGACGATACATAACACATCAATGTGGGAGACGGAAGCACAGGCTAGTAGGAACCAAGACTCTAAACTAACAGAACAAGTAAGTGAATTTTTGAAATGTTGCATTAGACTCCTGAATGATCCAAGTGCATCCAAAAAGTTAACTAAATATTTTCCTAGATGGATAGTTATGTTAGAGGATGACACCCCTATTTTATCACCTCTTCCTAAATGACACGTGAGACATGTTAGTAATAATAAGAAGTATGGGAGGGATTTTAAGATGAAAATAAAACTCGGAGGTTGTAAAATGAAGGATGTCATGTTGGATCTAGGATTTGATCTGAACATCCTTTTGAAGAAGTCTTAGGTGTTGATGGGGATACAAAAGCTGATATAGTCAGTCGTTCAACTAATATTGGAAAATCAATATAGTATTTATCCTATCTAGGGATTATAATATGTAGAGGTTGACATTGACAGGGTGAATCCCCTTGTTGATTTTGAGGTGACTAAAATAATGGATGAGAATGATCTTTATCTATCATTGTTGGGAATAGATTAGGCATTTGATAACAATGCAATCTTGAATTTTAAGTAGAGAAATATGTCTTTTGAGATAGCATCTCCAAGGGTTATTTTTCCTTTAGATCTCATTGAAGGAGATAGGTTCACAGAACTTGTGAATGATGATGTTCATATTAGCTCAATCTTGGAGAATATTTACAATATAACCAAGCATAAGAAAGACCATATAAACCCCACCATAAATGAAGACATGATTTGGAGGAACACATGTTCTTTTGACTTAGAGTCATAAGATGCAATGAAGAAATGGTAGACATGATGATATCAGATGTCTAATAGAATATGTAGATATATAGAGTAATATGTGCACTAGATTGGGACTAAAATATGTGACCCTCATATATTTGATGGTACTAGATCAATGAATGTGTTTATCGATCAAACAAAGGAGCATGTATGGAAAGATAAAAGATTACAAGCATTGGATGCAATGGTGAAAGGAACCCCTATACATTGGTGGGATACACACAAAAATGATTTATATAATCAAGTGTTGGTGGAAAACAAAGTGTTATTGATATTTATACCTTCCAAGGAGGTAAATGTAATCAATAGATATAAGGGCACAAAGTATCTAGAGGAACACATCTAATTTTGTGAAAACAGATGGAATAATAATATATTTTTGAAGGAGGAATAACCACATAGATTTATTCATACATTAGATGTTTTGCCAAAGCATTTGTACATACAAACAAAGACCTAAAGATAAACAAAAGACTAGGAAACATTGATTTAAATTTTTTTGTGCAACATTGAATTCACAACTAATGACCTTACATTTTTTGGGGCCTTGAAACAAATAAAGAATTTTATATTCCATGAGAAACAAGGACTCTTAGATCAATCATAAAAGGTGGAGTGTGCATATCATAGGAAACTAGAAAAGATGAAAGAACCTTTGTATTATAGGAAGATGGATGGAGAGGAACTGAATGAGGAAGGATATTTGATAAATTTGAAGATTATTGAAACTATCAAGGAATGAGAAGTTAAGGGGAAGGAAGAGAGTAGCAATAAACCTCATTTTCAAGAACCCCATAAGAAAAAGTAATGGAACAATGGATATGAGGAGTACCCTAATATGGTTGTCATTAGGGATTATTGGGATAAGGAAACTATCATCAAGTAGTCAAATTTATACATATGGAATATGAAAATTTGTTTCCTAAAATATTCTCATAGATGAATGGTATAAATGGATCCTTAGGGGAAATAAATATTGTTTTGAATCCTAGTGTGAATCTATAGAATTGGAGTGAAACCTTCACAAATAATATAACTAGCAACAATTCACACAAATCTTGCAAAGTTGAAAGTGAGAGAGAAGAGATGGAGAGAAAGAATAAATAATTTTATTAATAGTATGTAAGAATGGAATAATACACACGATATGCTCTACATGGTTGAAATAATGTGCCATAGTAGTGATATAGAGATATGTGAACACCCACTAAAAAACTCTGGAGTGAACTACCACCTAGTCCTAGTTAACTGGCCATGCACTCATTAATTAACTGGATAATCACGCAAGTGGAGTGGAGATAAAATCATGCATGCACATGTGTAGTGATATCCTAGCCTCATGCATGTGATATGCACCCTCATGGTGAGGATACCGAGGTAAGCATCCAACTATTGGTGATAAGGTTTACATGCATGACTCTACTCCACTAGTTAACCTAAAGTGTAACTGAGTCAAGACTGAAGAGAAGGTCACACCCTATTTTAGTGGGAAATATTTTTAGTGGAGAATATTATCATCTATGAGTGGTTCCCTCATCATAGACCAGTAAAATGAGGAAAATAAATACTAGTTGGGTGTGTAATATCCCCAACACTCCCTTTAAACACTACTATGGAGTAAATGAATAATGAGTCCCTGCAATAAGCCATGTTAGGTACCCATTTTAAAATGCATCTAATCAATGAACAATGAAAAAAGAGGAAAGAGGAAGAACCTCATGGGACCCCCCCCCCCCCATCAAAGTACAAAGCTGAAAAAGAAAGAAATACAACTGCTATGCATTTGTTTCCTTCATTCCAATACAATCACGCAAAAAGTGGAACTTCTACTCAGTGAAAGTCTTCGTGAAGATGTTGGTAGTATTTTCAGAGGATGGACAATAATGCAAGTTGATGATCCTGTCATGAATCAACTCTTTGATGTAATGCATATGGATGTAATTACCCTGTTTCCCCTAGTTTGTAAATATAACTATAACTGGACAAGAGACTATGGCGGGCTAAATATGTGTGAATGTTTGATTTGATGAAACTTTGTATAAAGGGTCCATGTATGAATTTTATGTTATTAATAGAAATTGAATATGTGTTGCACAACTGCTGAAAGGAGGAAAGTTTTCCAAGATAGACCATGGATGCTATGAGAGATATGGTGAGGGGAAACCAAGAATGATTGAGATGACCCTTTCCAGACCAATACCTACTGGGTGTAATTGCTCAACAATCCTCTAACCCATAAATGAATTACTAGTCAAGTTGGTAGTTAGAAGTCCATCCTCAAGAGTTAATGAGGAGATGGGGCAGGGTACCCATCTGTAAGGCTTCCAGGGTTGACCACGAATTGGGATTTGGACCCACACAACCTTGCTGAGGAAGGAAAGAAAGGAGGTAATTTGAGGACAAAGACAGATCTGTGATATATCATAGGAGAGAAAAACACTCTCTCAAGAAGAGAAGATAAACATACTTTGACTCTGGAGTTGAGAAGAAAAAAAGTTGAGCAATAAGCTCATTTTTGGTTTAAGGAAGCCATGAGAAAGGTTGGGATACAAGCTGATAAATGAGGCTGATGAGTGACTAAGTAAGTACTCATGGAGACCTCCTTTCTTGGAGTAGAGAAAACCAATTGCCAATTTCCTGTGGGATGAGGAGAGTAACCTTCATCCCTGACTATTGTGGAGCAAGGAGAAATAATCTCTCTCATAGCATCATGGTATAGCTCGGGGGTGGCCAATGGTAAATCCGTAAGAAGTGACTGTTCCTATGGTTGGGAGGAAACATGCACCCCTTTCAACAGTTGCTTCACATTTTCCATTTCTGATAAGTATTTTCATACTCTGTGTAATATATTGGATGTGATAATGAAAGATTTGTGTTTATGATTAAATCTTTCAGTATTTGAACAATTATTAGAAATTCTCCTTGTTTTTTGTAAACTGTTATATCTATATGATCTTGATTTATCTCATTTTAGCTGTTAGAGAGTCATGGGATGTGAGTCCGCAGGAGAGTCAAGGTAGGAGTAACTAGAACTCCTAAGTCCCGTCGATCCTTTGAATTCGCCTTAGCAGGAATGTTAAGTTAATCTCTGTGGAGAAGGGCATTTCCCCTTTAGACTATCCACCCATTTGAACGAGGGCTCATGCCCATGTCCTTAACCCCTTTGCTGCAAAAAGGGATTTGTGCTTAGCCCCAAAGAATTCTCAAAGGACCTAGGTGACTAGGGCCTAGGAACCCTGTGCTAGTCCAAAAGGAACTAGCTCTTTCGACTTCGGTAATTCGGGACTTCTGACACCAAAATCCTCGAAAATGGCCAAATTCGTGAATTGACGAGGTTCGTTGATCTAGGGATTCAATATGGATCTCTCTAAACCGTTAGATCATACATAGGAAGGGAAGCATTAAGCGCTTCGACGAAGTTATACTTCGGGAGAAAATGAGTGGTCTAGCGCAGAAACTCCTGAATGTCGGAGTCGTGGAGTTAATCTGGACCGTTGAAATGGGAGGGACATGTGTCCACACATCAATGGTTATCCAGAAAGTCTAGGTATTCGGAGTTATAGGGACGTGAGTCTCCTCAGAGCTCTACAAGCCGGAGTAAATCATGGTCATAGATGTTAGGTACACGTGGCAATAGATCCGACATGGTCTGGAAGGAAAGTCGGGATATACACACCGAACTCTCGAATGTCGAAGTAACGATGACCGTCGATATTTAGATCCTTAGGGTTCCCTATTAATCGTCGATCTAAGAAACCACGCTCAATTACCTAACCGATCAAGAGCACGTCATGGAGTGACACATGGTCCTACTTGTCAACTGTCAAAGGTTGTCCATTGAACTAGGACCGTTGGATGAATGAGTACGTGGCAAGCGATCTCGTGGTCTAGAGACTTTGTACTCTGGAGGAATTTGGCCAAGGGATTTCAAGGTGTGAAAATCGCTGAAATAAATCTCGATCGTTGATAGGAAGAGGACACGTGGCACCAGATTCGAGAGTCTGAGGACTTAGCTCTTCAAGGGATTTGTGTCGAGAGGATTCGGTAAGCTCTGAATCCTGGATCCGTGAAGTAATGAGGACCGTGGATATATGAATCCACATGGGTAAATCCCGACCGTAAGATGGGGATTGACATGGTTCGTTGATGTCATCCCGGGTGACATGGACCCACAACCAAGGTGCCACCTGTCACCCAGATTTGGCTGATTCCCAGAACCTTTATGACCATTAAATCATGACACATGTCACCCCCTAATAAGGATATGTGTCACCCCTTGACCCTCGTCGCGTGTCAACTTCTAGTTCGTGCCCGCCTGGCCAACGTGACTGGTGATGTATTCAGGACTCCGGGAGTCTAGATAACTTTGGTGATCAGAAGATTTAGGGCGTGGTACAATACAGGACGTTCAACATAAATCACTGAAGGGAGAAATCCACGTGGCGAGAATTCATAAGATTTGAGTGTAGGTTGATAATGGAAGGTCCAACGACGATCGTCGACGGACCAATGACAACTAATGACTTCCGAAACACCGAAACATAGGACGTTAAACGTCAAACACTGATCATCGAAGGGCTAAGGCTATGTGGAAATATTTCAAGACTTCGGGGATTAGGAGAACAAAGTGTTCCACACCGAATGTCGAGCCCCTTTTCAACTGTAGGATCTCGGCGGAGGACGTGGATCGTTGATTTCCTCCGTTGCTCAACGATATGAGAATTTGACAACAATGTTGGAACTCCCGAAGTCTAGGAACTTCTGAAGTGCCGAAATTTTTTCTAACGCATACTCTTAGCTCTCGGTTTTCTACCCAAGGTCACGAGGAGGACCCTGCTAGCTGGTTTAAGTGCACAGTGAAAGATGTAAATTTCGGGGGAGTTGAATAAGAAGGTTTTTCTTAGTAAGGGACCAAAACTGAACCAGGGAAAGAGAAAATTTGATGCCCCATCCCTAAAATGGTATTTAAGGGGGTTGGGTATGTTACAAATTGGTATTGGAGCATGGAAAAAACACTTGGCCTTCTTGGGCTCATGCACGAGTCACATAAAAAAATTATTAGAAAAACTATGGGGTAACACCCTACCTTACCCCCCTCTATACGAAACTTGTTTGGACCTCTACTGAAGAGAGGAACGAAAACCTTCTACTATTGATAGATGTTTTGGATGCCTGCACTGTAGGTTGCTAATTGTTTCCAAATAAAGAACTAACTTCACCTTGCAATGATATGTGTTGTTTATGAATTGTTAGATTAGTCACTAACATAAAATGTTTTATCAACACTCAAGAAGTTAGTAAACAACAGGAGAAATACAACGTAAAGGATGGTGACACATCAGAAGTTGGGGGAGAGCTCCCACAATAGAGAGGAAGAATCTAGTGAAAGGAGGGTGTTGGAAACCCCTCCAGATTTGGACAAAACTGTAAGAAGCCTCATGGCATAATTACAAAGTTATAAGGTTGACAATGAAAGGTTGATCAAGGAGTAGGAAAATCCAACTGAAGTTAATGCAATCCTACAACAAAGTCTATCACACATACAAAGGAAACCACAACATGGTCTAGTTGCCAGTCATATGGACAAGCATCATACCAAGAAAACTCCAAGTCCACCTGAGATACATAAGCATGGTCCTGAAAGTGGCCACACCAGGAGGAGCACCTCAAAGAATGCCCAACATGGAGCCAAGAGACATTCAATGGAAAATTCCTTTGGTGAGGACATTGACCACTCCAAGGAATCTTCTAGTGGAAAAACTAGTTCCCATTCTCAAATGAGAGGAAAGAAGAGGAAGCATTCCAAGAGTCATGACCCTGAAGAATTCAAGAAAGCCAAACCACCCACCTTCGATGGATACATTAAGAAGGGGGAAGAAGTAGAAGTTTGGCTACTCGGTTTGAAGAAGTACTTTAAATTCCATGACTACTCTGAAAACTTAAAGGCTTGGATAACCATTTTCAACCTAAATGGGAAAGCTTCCATTTGGTGGGAGGACATTAGGAATGTGAAAGGAGTCCATGAGAGGACTTGTCATGGAAATAATTTGAGAAATACTTCAAGAAGAAGTACCTGTCAGAAAATTACTTTGATGGAAAGACCAAGGAGTTCTATGAATGCAAGTTGGGACAACTCACCATAGATGAGTATATCAACAAATGTCTTGAACTGATGAGGTATTTTTCCTACATAAAGGATGAATATGTAAAAATTGAATGATTCATTAGTGGATTACCTTAGTCCTACCATGAAATAATTGAGTTTGATGAGACAAAGACCTTAGAAGACACCATTCAAAAAACAAGGTATTTCTATGAGCAATTCAAGAATAAGGCAAAACCCCATGAATATTGGAAAAATAAAAACGATTTCGGATTCAAGAAGAAGGGGTTTAAACCCTCGAGATTTAAGAACCTGGTAAGAGCTCTAGGATGAGCCTTCCTGCCAGAAGTGTGTATCAACAAAATTTTCCATCCCAGAGTGGAAATAAACCATTCAAAGTAGCTCCAAGTAAGACTGATAACACGAAGAAAGAACCCTTGAAATGTTTGGGTTGTGGAGAGGAACATATGTTGAGGGACTATCCGCATAAGCAACATAACTATGGGAGGGTCTACAACATCCAAGAGGCAACCACAATCAATGATGTGGCTAGGATCCTGCCACAAATTTATGTAGCCTTGGATAATAGACAAGCTGACCACCAAGCTTCAGTGGTGGATATGGAAGGTACGATTGACAACCATCTTGTTTCCATTTTAATTGACCTTGGTTATAATTTGAGTTATGCTGCCCCTCAAGGTGTTGAGAAATGTAAATTGCAACAAGTTAAACATGTTAAATCATGGCTGGTAAAACTAGCCACTGGAACCAAAATAAAAGTAACAGAGGTCATACCAGCATGCAAATTTGTCATGAGTGGGTTTCCCACCCAAGCGAACCTAAACATACTTCCTCTAGGATCTTATGACCTGTTGATTGGCATGGATTGGTTGGCTTCCCAAAAATCCAAGTTGGACTGTTACAGTAAAACTTTGGAGTGTGAAAATGAAGAGGGGAGAAGGGTAACCCTACAAGGGATTAAAAATCTTGTCTCAATGAGAAAAATATCACCCCTCCAAGTGAAGAAGTATTGCATAAACGAATGTCCCTTGTATGCAATACAAGTACTAAACTTTGTTGAGAATGACAAACCCAACCTAGAGAACCAACCCATATTAAGAGAATATAAATATGTATTCCCAGAAGAGGTACCAGGTCTACCTCCAAGAAGGGATATTGACTTTTCAATAGAACTTGTACCAGGAGCGGTGCTAATGTCTAGAAAACCATATAGAATGAGTACACCAGAGCTAGTTGAACTCAAACAACAACTGAAGGAGATTTGGGACAAAGGTTATATTCATCCTAGTGTGTTTCCATGGGGAGCACCAGCCTTGTTTGTGAAAAAGAAAGATGGCACACTCAGATTATGCATAGATTATAGACAACTAAATAAGATGACCATCAAGAATAAGTATCCCTTGCCAAGAATCAATGACTTGTTTGACCAATTAAGGGATGTTACAATATTCTCTACGATTGACTTAAGGTTTGGATACCATTAGGTCCGAATTAAAGATGAAGACATCCACAAGACAACCTTTAGGACAAGATATGACCAATATAAATTTGTGGTGCTTCCATTTGGGATTACCAATGCACCGACCACTTTTATGTGCTTAATGAATAACGTATTCAGAAAGTTCTTGGATATATTTGTGTTGGTTTTCATTGATGATATCCTAATATATTCCAAGAATAGGGAATAGCATGAAGAACACCTCAAGCTAGTACTCCAAGTGCTAAGAGAATCTTCATCTCTATGTTAAGCTTAGTAAGTGTGACTTTTTCCAGAAACACGTCCATTACTTAGGCCATGTTATTTCTGAGGAAGGAGTGGCAGTTGATCCCGACAAGATTAAAACCATCATGGATTGGCCTACCCCAAAGGATGTATCTGATATTATATCCTTTATGGGCCTGATAGGATACTATAGGAGATTCATAAAAGGAATTTCCAAGATTGGTTGCCCAATCACCTCCCTTCAGAAAAATGGGGTTAAATTCATTTGGAAATCAGAATGTGAAGAAATATTTCAAGAGATGAAATACCTTCTAACCAATGTGCCTGTGCTAAAGATTGGAGACCCGAACAAGGACTTCCTTGTGTGTACAAATGCTTACAAGGAAGGGCTCAGAGGAGTCTTCATGTAAAAATAACATATGATTTGCTACGAATCCAGAAAATTGAATGAACATGAAGTCAATTATGTGACCCATGATATGGAATTGGATGCCATAGTGCATGATCTAAAAATGTGGAGGCATTACCTTTTAGGTAGACGATTTGTACTTATGACATATCATAGTGGGTTGAGGTATTTGTTTGACCAACCAAAATTCAATGTGAGACAAGCTAGGTGGATGGATCTCCTTAGTGAGTTTGATTTTGAGATCAAACATATCAAAGGAAAGGAGAACGGGGTGGTTGATGCCCTTAGTAGAAGTATGGAAGTAGTTCACTTGGAAGCTGTAAGTGCCAGTGAATCAGATATCAAAGAGAGGGTCAAGATTGCACACGAAACAAATGCATTTTTCAAGACTGTGACATCATACCTAAAGAAAGAGCCCAGAGGGATGAAGTATGAAGGTTATCAGATGCTTAATGATGACCTGCTGACTTACAAGGGCAGTTTGTATATTCCAAATTGTGATGACTTGAATAGGTTCATAATGGATGAACTACATAAGGGACCATATATTGGTCATCCTGGTTATCAGAAAATGATCAAGACCACTAGGAAACTATTCTATTGTCATGGACTGAAAAAGGACATAGCTGATTACTTAGCTAAGTGCCTAGAATGTAAGAAAGTCAAGACAAATCATCGGCACCCAACAGGGATGTTGCAGCCCCTACCAATTCCCGAATGGAAATGGGAAACCGTCTCCATGGATTTCATCACAGGATTACCAAGATCAACCAAACAGAACGATGCCATTATGGTAGTTGTGGACAAACTGAGCAAAACATCCCACTTCATACCTATCAAGTCAACTTGCAAGGAAATATATATTTCTGACATCTTCGTGAAAGAGATATTCAGACTGCATGTCATGCCTAAGGAAATTATATCCGACATAGATACAAAGTTTACTTCAAGCTTTTGGAAATCTTTGTTTGTTGGTTTTGAAACAAAATTACTCTTTAGTATAGCCTATCACCCTCAAACTGATGGGAAGACAAAGAGGGTAAACCAAGTATTAGAAGACATTTTGAGGATGCATGTAATGCATTGACCCAAGAAATCGGAGTACTACCTACCACTGGTAGAATTTGATTACAACAATGGATATTAAGAGTCATTAAAAATGATCCCTTTTGAAGCCCTTATGGAAGACAATGCAACATTCCAATCAGCGGGAACAACGCAGTAGATAGAGTTACAATCGGGATAGATATGCTAAAGTAAATGGAACAACAAGTGATTCAGATCAGACAAAATCTGAAGATAGCCCAGGATAGTCAAAAGAGCTATGTAGACCTGAAAAGGACTCCTAGAGAGTTCAAAGTAGGGGATCATGTATATCTCTGAGTCAGACCCAAGAAAAGATCTTTGAGGATGGGAGCTTGTGCCAAGCTGGCACCTCGGATTGTGGACCCTTTGAAGTCTTGGATAGAGTGTGGCCAGTATCCTATCGCCTAGCACTCCCTCCCACAATGAAAGCGCATAATTGTTTCCATGTTGCTTTATTAAAGAAGTATGTACATGATCCTAATCATATTATTGATTGGTCTGTGATTCAGGTGGAACCCGAGGGAGAATTCCTTCCAGAACCTCAATGCATAATAGACATGAAGGAAACCCCACTTGGGAATAGAACCATTGCACATGTTAAGGTGCAATGGAAACACTTTGGCTCAGATGAGGCTACATGGAAAATGGAGGATGTTGGTAGTACAATTGTCGTTACACCAAAACCCGCAGGTGATTGGTAAACTCACCACTGCCAGATTTCAAGTATCCATGAGAGGCGATTAGTCCCTTGTCTCGATACACTAAGGAGCGTTGACTACTTGCAATTTCGTGCAACAATCTCCCCCTCAGCACGAGTCGAGTGTGTATCGAACTCGTGACCTCTAGCTCTGATACCATTTGTTGGTAGTACGACTGTCATTACACCAAAACCCACAGGTGATTGGTAAATTCACCACCACCATATTTCAAGGATCCACGAGAGGCGATTAGTCCGTTGTCACGATACACCAGGGAGCACTGAATACTTGCAATTTCATGCAACAGAGGATTCCATGAGACATACATATCCATTTTTGTTTACTTATGTACATACAGAGCACATCGATAGATAGAACATCAAGGGCAATGTTCCTTTAAGGGGGATGAGATTGTAATACCCATGTTTCCCCTAGTTTGTAAATATAAATGGAATTGGCCAAGAGACTATGGCAGACTAAATATGTGTGGATGTTTGATTTGATGAACCTTTGTATAAAGGGTCAATGCATGAATTTTTTGTTATTAATAGAAATTGAATATGTGTTTCTCAACTATTGAAAGGGGGAAAGTTTGCCAAGATAGACTATGGATGCTATGAGAGAGATGGTGAGGGGAAACCAAGAATGGTTGAGATGACCCTCACCGGACCAATACCTACTGGGTGTAATTTCTCAACAATCCTCTAACCCCAAAAATAATTACCAATCAGGATGGTAGTTGGAAGGCCATCCTCAAGAGTTAATGAGGAGATGGGGAAGGGTACCCATCTGTAAGGCTTCCAGGCCTGACCATGAATTGGGATTCATACCCATGCAACCTTGCTCAGGAAGAAAATAAAGGAGGTAATTCGGGGACAAAGACATATCTGCGAGATAGAAGAGGAGAGAAGCATACTTAGACTATGGAGTTGAGAGGAAAAAAACTGAGAAGTAAGCTCATTTTTGGTTGAAGGAAGACACGTGAAGGGTTGGGATACAAGATGATAAATGAGGCTGAGGAGTGACTGAGTAAGTACTCGTGCAGACCTCCTTGCTTGGAGTAGAGAAAACCAGTTGCCAATTTCCTGTGGGAGGAGGAGAGTAACCTATGTCCTTGACTGTTGTGGAGCAAGGAGAAATAATCTCTCTTAGTGCATCATGGTCTAGCTCGGGGGTGGCTAGTGGTAAATCCGTCAGGAGTGACTATGCAGATGGTTTGGAGGAAACATGCACCCCTTTCAATAGTTGCTTCACTTTTTCCAGATCTGATAAGTATTTTCATACTCTATGTAATATATTGGATGTGATAATGAAAGGTTTGTGTTTATGATTAAGTCTTTCAGTTTTTGAACAGTTATTAGAAATGCTCCTTGTTTTCTGTAAACTATTATATCTATATGATCTTGATTTATCTTAATTTAGTTTCTAGAGAGTCATGGGACATGAGTCCATAGGAGATTCGGGGTAGGAGTAACTAAAACGCCTAAGTCATGCTGATCCTTTGAATTCTCCTTAGCGGGAATGTTAAGTTCATCTCTGTGGAGAAGGGCGTTTTCCCTTCAGACTATCCACCCATCCGACCAAGGGCCCATGCCCACGTCCTTAACCCCTTTGCTGAAAAAAGGGATTTGTGCTTAGCCCCCAAGAATTCCCAAAGGACCCAGGTGACCAGGGCCTAGGAACCCTGCGCTAGTCCAAAAGGAGCTATCTCCTTCGACTTCGGGACTTTAGGACTTATGACACCGCAATCATCGAAAAAAAATGAAGGTCGAAGTCGTGAATTAACGAGGGTCGTCGATCTGGGGATTCAGTATGGATCTCTCTTAGCTGTTAGATCGGGCGTAGGAAGGGAAGCGTTAAGCGCTTCTACGAAGTTCTAGTTCGGGAGAACATGAGTGGTCTAGTGTCGAAACACTCAAATGCCGAAGTCACAGAGTTAATATAGACCGTTGAAACTGGAGGGACATGTGTCCACAGATCAACGATTATATGGAAAGTCTGGTTATTTGGCATTATAGGGATGCACAAGTTTCCCCAGAGGTCTGCAAGTCGAAGTAAATCCTGGTCATAGATTCTAGGTACACGTGGTGATAGATTCAGCGTGGTCCGGAAGGAAAGTCGGGAGATACACGTTGAACTCCCGAATGTCAAAGTGATGAGGACCATCGATATTTGGATCCTTAGGGATCTCTCTCAACCATCGATCTAAGAAACCACCCTCGGTTACCTAACCGATCAGGAGCGCGTCGTGGAGTGACACATGGTCCTTCTTGTCTATTGTCAAAGGTTGCACATTCAACTAGGACCGTTGGATGAATGGTTACGTGGAAAGTGATCCCATGGTTTGAAGACTTCGTACTTTGGAATTTGGCCAAGGGTTTTCAAGGTGTGAAAACCACCAAAGTTGCTAACGTTGAAATAAATCTCAGTCGTTGATAGCAAGAGGACGCGTGGCACTAGATCCGAGAGTTCGAGGACTTAGCTCTTTGGGGGATTTGCATCGAGAGTATTCAGTAAGATTCGAAGCCCAGAGCCGTGAAGTAACAAGGACTGTGGATCTATGGATCCACGTGGGTAAATCCCAACTGTAAGATGGGGATTGACATGGCTCACTGACATAATCTCGAGTGACGTGGATCCGCAACGAAGGTGCCATGTGTCACCTAGATTTGGCCGATTCACAGACCCTTTATGACCATTAAAGCATGACATGTGTCAACCCCTAATGAGTATTTGTGTCACCCCTTGATCCTCCCCGCGTGTCAAATTCTGGTTCATTTTCACTTGGCCAATGTGGCTGGTGACGTATTCGAGACTCCGGGAGTCTGGATAACTTCAATGATCAGAAGATTTAGGGCGTGGTACAATACACGACGTTCAACGTAAATCGTCGAATGTCGATCGCCGAAGGGCCAAATCCACGTGGCGATAATTCAGAATATTTCAGTGTAGGTCGATAAAGGGAGGTCCAATGACGATCGTTGATCACCGAACGTCGACGAACCAACGACGATCGTCGACTGCCAAAATGCTGAAACATAGGACGTTCAACGCCAAACGCCGATCACCAAAGGGCTAAGGCCACATGGCGATGACTTTAGGGATTAGGAGAACAAAGTGTTCAACGACGAATGCCAAGCCACTTTTTAACCGTAGGATCTCGACGAAGGACGTGGACTGTTGATTTCCTCCGTTGTTCGGCAATCTGAGAATTTGACAACAATGCTGGAACTTCTGAAGTCTGGGAACTTACGAAGAACTGAAACCTTTGCTAACACAGACTCTTAGCTCCTAGTTTTCAGCGCTAGGTCACGAGGAGGACCTCACTAGCTAGTTCAAGCGCACAGTGAGAGATGTAAATTTCAGGGGAGTTGAATAAGAAAGTTTTGCTTAGTAAGGGACCAAAAATGAACCAAGGAAATAAAAAATTTGATGCCCCATCCCTGAAAGGGTATTAAGGGGTTGGGTATGTTATAATAGATCTCGATGTGTTTTTTCATTGTTGTTGCACTGGCTCTCTACAAAATTTGAGCATGCTCTGATTGTTACACTAAATGAAAATCAGATGGTGGAACTGGATACTGAGCTCAATGAGGAAATTATGTAGCCAAATTTCCTGAATGGTAATGTTGACCACTCCTCTTTACTTGTCCTCGACTGACGATAAAGAAATCTTTGATTACTTTTTACTCGACCAATAGATGGGACCGGATCCCAAACTAAGCATGTACCCTGAAGTAGACTTGCAATATGTGTTATTTCTATCCCAATATGAATATATAAATCCCACAATATCCAATGTGCAAACTGTTGCATAGTGAATCCCATGACTAGTGGTGCCCTGAACATATCAAAGGATGCACTCAAAAGATTTCCAATGAAGCTAATGCAGCTCATGCATGTACTTGGAAATTGCACCCACATCATATGAGGTATCAAAATGGGAGTGATTAAGGTAAATAAGGCTCCCCACTAGCTATATGTACTTGGTGCAATCCACCAATGGTGTATCCATGCCATCCTTGAGCCTTACCCCAGACAAGAAGGGCGTGGATGCAACCTTGCAGTTGGTCATGTGGAATTTAACCAAGATATACTTGAGATACTTACCTTGAGACAAATTGATTCCTAACTCATCCTGGTTGATCTTAATACCAAGAAAAAAGTGGTGAGGACCCATGTCTATCATTGAGAACCTGTCATGCAAAATGTCTTTGACTGCAACAATTATTGAGGCTGAGCTACCTGTGATTAAGAGGTTATCTACATATAGCACTAATATCAACAGAGAGTTAGAATTCCTCAACATATAAACATTGGGATCTAATTTACATATAAATAAGGAGTGAGAGAGTAAATAAGAGTTTGTTTTAGCATACTGTGCTCTAGGAGTCTACTTGAGGCCATAAAGTGACTTTTTTCAGTCGACATGCTAGAGATGAATTATGTATGTACCCTTGAGGATGATCCATGTAGATCTCTTATGAGAGATCCCCATGAAGAAAGGAATTATTCACATCCATCTGGTGAACTTCCCACCCACAATTTTTTGCAATGGCAAGGGCCAACCATATGGAGTCCATCTTTGCTACTCGATAAAATATCTCATCATAAACAATCTCGTGGATTTGATGAAATACTTTGGCAACCAATATTTCCTTGTACCTACTCAACTATCCTTCTTCTACCTTCTTGGTCATGTAGACCCATTTACATATGACAAGCTTCTTGTTTGAAGGAAGCAAAACCAAGTCCCAAGTCTAGTTCTCATTGAGGGATTTATACTCCTCAGTCATAGCTACTTCCCAGAAAGGATTCCCTTCATCCTCTGCATAGGTCTAAGGGTCTGAATCTAGAACCATGTAGAAATGCATGTGCATCACTAGTTCTATAGTTTTAAGTGCATTATGTTCCTCCTCAAACTAATATTTCTTCCTCCTCGGATCGACAATATTTCCCACAAGATCATCTACTGCCCGTAGGGTGGACTGTGCCCACTTAGGTATATGATGTGGCTCATAATTTGCATGCTCAATATATTTTGAATCTAATTCAGAAATCAGATCTAAACTCTGATCTGAATGGGAGGATGCATCATCTTGAATGTATGGTACAGGAGGAGGTGTATAAGTCTCTACATGTAGCTCTTGATATGCATGCATGGAATTTTCCTCAAACTAGACACTCCGCTCAATGATGAGCTTGTCCATTGAGGGATATATCAACCTGTAACCCTTCACACCTTTAAGGTATCCAATGAAGATGCATGCTATGCTTTGAGGATCTAATAACTTCCTCTTTTCAGAGGGTTTGTGAGCCCATGCATGTGATCCAAAGATTCAAAAGTGGGTGAATTCCGGTTTGATTTTGCTCTAGGCCTCAAAAGGTGTCATGTACTTCACAGATCTATTAGGAGATTTGTTCTATGTGTAAATATAAAAATTAAGTGTTTTAGATAAAATCTTGGAGGGAAAAGACCTTGCATGCAACATGCAACTGGACATCTCTTTGAGAGATCGGTTTTTCCTCTCAGTTACCCCATTCTGCTACGGAGTGTATGGAAATGTATGTTGTAATTGTATTCATGCCTTATCACAAAGATGTTGTACATCCTTATTTACATAATCCACCCCATTATCTCTTCGAAGGATCTTGGCCATCTTCTCAAAATGTTTCTCGGCATGCACTTTGAAATATTTGAGATTCTCAAAAACTTCAGATTTCTTCCTGAGAAAATATACCCAAGTGTGCCTTGAGTAATCATCAATGAATGTGAGAATATATCTCTCCTTGATGATGGAAGGATGATGAAAAGGACCCATGAGTTCACCATGGACAATATCCAAGGGAGAGGAGGCCCTCCAAGCCTTACCTTTCTCAAATTTATCTTAAGGATGTTTTCCAAGAACGCATCCTTGACAAACTCCTTTAGAAAAATGTATATCATGAAATCCTTTAACCATTTCCTATTTGTTGAGTTGTTCCATGTACCTGAAATTTAGATGAAAAAATATCTCATGCCAAAGTCTACTGTCATCATTGGCATGCGTTAGTATTAATGCAGAATAAGATTTAACAATAAACTTAGAAAATGTGTACAATTGATATTGGTGATTTACCTCACCAACAACAACCTTGGAGTTTTTATGCATGTCATATATGGTCACGGAATTTGGTGTGAATTCTACCTTTTTTCCTATTCTTGTATGTGTTATTTGATAAAAAAACGAATATATTCAAGGAGAGTTTCAAAACATGCAAGACATTCTAAAAAATTCCATGTTGGAGATCTACTCTCCCTTGTCCAATGACCTCCAATGAAAGTATCATCACCCATGATAATGGGAGGACATGTGCATGCAACTAAAGATGATACACCATCTTTTTGGTTTCCATGTGACATGATGCTATTGAATCCAGAATCCATGCATTGGGAGAAGAATGAATAGAGATCAAATAATGATAATTACTTCTTTTTTTTATGGCGTGTTGTCTCCTATATTCTTCTTGGCATTCTTGGGAATGTAGTCTCTGAGGATGAGCTCTATTTTATTCTTCATGCAAGATGATTTAGGATGGTAGCCACAATTGTATTAATCACACTTTGAATTCCCTTTATTTCCCTTTCCACCTTTGGAGCCAGAGAATTCATCGGAGGGTTTGAAATCGATTTCCTTTCTTTGCTCGTGATCTTTTCTTCCCTTTCCTTTCTGTTTGGGATTCAGATTGGAATTGATGCTCTCATGCACAGTAAGTGCATGCACTTTGGAGCTCTTGATTTCTCCCATCTTGATGAGATTGTCTTGCTCATGCATCAAGGACTCAATGAAAACATCCAATGTGGGAATTATCTAAGATACTCCTGAAGTAATCCTCATTGTATAGAATGTGGAGAAAAATGTTGCATATTTTGGACCCAATTTTGAAAAAATGGCAAGAATCAATTGTTTTTGTCGCATTGATTTATTGATCCTGCATCCTTTTAGTTGAAGGAGTAAGGATTTGAAATTCGTGAAGAAGTCCTTGATATTCTCAAAACTACTTGGATCTAAGGAGTTTAATTCAATATCAAGCATGTGGCCACGCATCTCATCCTATTTTCGAAAGAGACCTTCTAAGGTAGTCCAAACCTCGTTTGGAGTGTTGCAAGATTCAATATGAAATGGTAAATTAGGAGAGATGGACATGAAAATGATACCAAAAGCCTCATCCATGCAGTTGAAGTATTTGGATTTATCAATTGCCTATGTAGGTTTAGTTTATGTTGCCATTTCCATTCAGTATAAGCATCTACCTCTAACTTCAAGTATAATTTTTAGCTTCCACTCAAAATAATTGCATGGCATAAGAACAACTGACGACGAAGATTCCATCCTTTTTGAATGCTTCAATCTTCTATACCTACAAATGAGTGGTTGTGTGCCTTCTTCCTAGCAACCTCTGGGCTCTGATACCATGTATAATTGGAATGAAACCTGCATTGAGAATCTATCTAGCAACAATTCACACAAAGCTTGCAAAGTTGAAAGAGAGAGAGAAGAGATGGAAATAAAGAATAAATAATTGTATTAATCACATGTAATAATGGAATAACACACATTATATATTATTCATGGTTGAACTAATGCACCATACTAGTGATCTAGAGAGATGTGAACATCCACTAACAGACTCTGGAGTGAACTACCACCTAGTCCTAGTTCATTGGCCATTCAGTCATCAATTAATTGGCTAATCACGCAAGTGGAGTGGATAGAAACTCATGCATGCACATGTGTAGTGCTCTCCTAGCCTCATGCATGTGATATGTGCCCTCCTGGTGAGGATATTGAGGTGAGCATGCAACTGTTGGTGATAAAACTAAGGTTTACATGCATGACTCTACTCCATTAGTCTAATGGAAGTGCAACCGAGTCAAGACTGAATAGAAGGTGACGCCCTATTTTAATGGGGAATATTTTCAGGGGAGAATATTCTCACCTATGGGTGGCACCCTCATCATATACTAGTAAACTTAGGAAAATAAATACAAGGTTGGTGTGTAATATCTCCAACATAATCCTATTAGAAATAGGCCATATAGATGAAATCCAAAATATAAAGAAAAGGTAAAATACGAGTTGGACACGATGTTGACCATGGGAATTATCTTACTGGTGGAAGATTCTGTGTGGATCAATCCTATGGTTATTTAGTGGAATAATATAGGAGAAATTTGAATATGTGTGGATCTCAAAGGTTTGAATGCAACTTGTGTGCATGCCCCCTTCCATACACCATTCATAAATGAGGTGTTGGAAAATGTAGGAGGTAGGGATCCTTGTTCATTTACATATGGATTCTTAGGTTACCATCAATTTAGAATTGAAAAACAGGACGAAACAAATACAATATTTGTGACATAATGGGGATCCTTTGCATACAATGTCATGTCGTTTGGATTAAATAATGCACCCATAGTCTTCTCAGATATTGTGGTAGTTTCACTTAAGGAATTTATTCATAAGTTTTTGGAAGTTTATCTAGATGATTGCACATTATTTATACCAATTAAAGAACATATTTAGTTACTAAGGATCATGCTAGACATATGATGATAGAGAAAAAATTGTTTGAATTTTAAGAAGTGTATTTTGTGTACAACCTTTAGATTTTTACTTGGACACATCCTTTGCAAAGAGGGATTATTGGTGGATCAATCAAATAGTGTTTCTATCATTGACATGACTTCTCCAATGATAGTAATATCTCTACATGCAATTATTGGACATACAATATATTACAGAAAGTTCATCAAAAATTATATTAAAATTGTAATTCCCTTGAGAAAATGTTAAAGAAAGATGCTAAGTTTATTTGGACACCAGAAAACCATGAAGCATTTGATCTACTAAAAGAGAATATTATGACTGTGCACATCTTGGTGTTTCCTTACTAGATGAATTTGTTTCATGTTCATGTGGATGCTTTAGCAATAGTACTTGGTGTAATGCTTGCATAGCCAAGTGAAGGAAACATAGACCATCCTATTTATTTTGCAAGTACAAAATTTTTAAATGCATAATGCCATGACTGAGAGAAAAGGCCTTTCCATGGTCTATTCCTTGAAAAAAATCATACATTATCTCTTTAGGAATGCGTTCAAATTATTCATAGATCGCTCAACACTAAAATTCCTAGTGAACAAGTCAGTGTTGTGGGGAAGGATTTGCCATTGGTTACTCTTTTTTCAGGAATTTGATTTTGAAGTAGTGGTGAAACTAAAAAACATAACGTTAGACCTAACCATCTATATAGATTAGAAACAAAATAAAATGGAGGGAGTGTCGATAATGAATTGTCGAATGCAAACTTGTTCCATGTAAAGGATATATCAAAGTAGTTTAAGGAGATTGCAGAGTTTTTGACTATTGTGAAGGCACCTAAAAATTATACTTATGCACCAAGGAGATAGCTAGTGACTAGGGAAACAAACTATAAGTGGATTACAGTTCATTTATATAAGATTGGATTGGATGGGATCTTGTATAAATGTTTTTTAGTGCATGAAAGAGATGCAATTTTATATGAATCACATAAATGTGTGGCAGAGGGTCACAATGTAGGGAAATCAATAGCTCGAAAGGTGATGTATAAAATATTTTGGTGGCCATCCTTGTTTCATTATGCAAAGGAGTATGCTAAGTGATGTGATGTCTTCCAAAGAATTGGAAATCCATACGATGCAATGAGATGCATTGTTTCAAGTAGTTGTGTTGAACACATTTGAGAAGACAATGATTAAATGTGTAGTCCTTGTCATTGACCTTACATAGAGAATGTGAGTGCACTACACCATCAAAACAATAAAATACTTATCACAATGGGAAGAGGTAGTGCCAGTGAAGGATTTTACTTTAGAAATTATTGTGCACTTCATATTTGAGAGCATTGTAACCTGGTTTGGTTGTCCCATAATTATGATGAGTGATCATGGTACAAACTTCATTAACTCCACAAAAATAGCTTTAAATCAATATTTCATCATTCATCATCAGAAGAGAAACCCTTGTCATCCGAAGTAGAATGAAATGGTGGAGGCATTTAACAAAAATGTTGGAGCATGCAATATTAACCAAGGTATGTCATGTTGAGAGACATGATTAGGATGAATGTGTTCCTATAGTTTTAAGTGTAGATTTTAACCTTGCACAATTAACTAATACAAATGGATTCTTAATAAAAATAGAAAATATACAATGGAAAACACACACACAGATTACGCAAATATTTTACACTAGAAACCCAAACCGTGAAAACCAACAACCTGTTTGGAGCTGCACCTCTAATTCATTATTCATCGTGATTCTTCATTGTTTACAATAAAATATATAGGATCCCACTAAATCCAAAACCATCCTCTTATTTATATAAGTATTCTCCACATGAGGGGGTGGGAGCAAGGGTCACAACTTTTGGGTCACACCGCTTCCTTAAGGATGGCCAACCTTAGGGGATTCTTTACTTTACTTTAGGGGATTCTTCTCTTGGATTTAGGGGCTTATTCACTTGGATTTATGGGATTATTCTCTTGGATTTATGGGCTTCTTCTCTTGGTTTTAGGGGCTTCTTCACTTGGTTTTAGGGATTCTTCAAGGCTCCATTTGTATACAACTCAAAGTGGGCATGTGGAAACCACCACATGTTATCTCATCCCATGAGGGAAATGATTAAAGTATACACCATAAGGGGACCGATTTGGAGTTATATACACTTATGTCAAGGCTCATTCAAGGTTCTTCAAGGCTTCTTAAAGTGGACACATCATCATCACTTTTAGGGTCTTCTCAACTTTTCTTTAGGGCTTATTCTAAGGTTGACATCAATGACAACTAATTTTCCAACATATTCAAAGAAAGATTTAAATATCTTCCAATTATGATATTATCCACTTTAAAACACTCAAAATAAAACAAATCCTCCCAATAGGTTTGTTTACCCTCATAAGGTCTATACACATTTAGTAAAGTTAGAGACAAGCCCAAGATTTTGTTGTATACCTTTGTGGAAAGACATAAATGAACACCGAAATAATTAATAAGGGACACATTGTAATTCCAATTAGTAATCAAACCCCCAGAAAACTCTTTTGAATCTAAAGCAAGGAAGTCTCATCCCCCCAAGGACTTTTTGTGTTAAAAAATTAACTAGTCTCTCTTTCTCGTTGTCTCTTGTATTAGCATTATATCTAGTTTTTCTAACTCTACCAATATCTTAAGGGACAGTCTCTTGGCTTGCCACCACATGCCTCTCATATTAACTGAAAGTATTTTCATTGGGACACTGAGGACAGGTTAAAGCCTACTCTAAGGGACTATGTAATGAACCTCTATTTACCTTGATTCACTTCTTTACTTGCTCTCTCTTGAGCTAGCTTTCAAAGATGAATTCCTCACTATAGTCATAGTTCCTAGGTCATCTGGGTAGTATGAACTGAGACCCACATAAGCTAGTAGAACTGGTGGGGTTAGTGCCCTCTTTGGATGTAGGATATAATTCCCTAGCCCCCTCACAAAGGTGTCTCAGATGACTTGATTATTCCTTCCATAAATATAATTTTCCTAATCAATAGAGTGAAATGACTCACAAGAATGGATACCAATGGTATCCCTACTCACAAGAATGGATATCGATGGTATCCCTAGTCACAATCCCTCTAGAAAAATTCAAATCACTTGATAGATATACCATACAACCACTAGATATGGCCTTCTTCATTTATTCCAATGTCCACATGAAATTTGTCTACTTCTTCCATCTTTTGAATAGCAGAGAACTCAATAAATGGATTAAGAGGCAATGCAATAGACTTACATGAAATATCAAGATCCTCCATTACTAGATATTGTATGTAATATTTCTTCTTTGTCGAGGATAGATTGTACCAGTCCAAGCCCACCTCTTGAGCCAATGCTTCATCTTTCCCCAACATTGATCGTGATCCCATAGTCAAGGGTATGGAAAGGTACCAAACCTATAGGTTGACCTCCACCTTGTCCCCCCATCTCCTAAACATTTCCCTTTAGGACAATGAATGAGCTATGAACTTCCAAGCTTTGTTCCTCAACATCTTCCATTTATATCTAGTCCATAGGATTACCCTCCCTACACAATTTTTAGTTGATATCTCCTTATTCCACTAAACCTTTTCATAGTCCTTGTGCATGTGTCCATATGCATGGAAACTTGTGCAATGAAATGGGATGTTTTTATAATTAATTATATGGGAATACTTTCAACCACCCATTGCAAAATCCACTGACTCATAAATACCAAGACTGACATCTTTCTCGACTAGCAATCTCTCCATGGACCTAAAATTACTAGTCAAAAATATATCATCAATTAGAAGTGTCTTACCAAGAAAATTTACAATAATTGTTAGGGCTTGTATTGTCCAAAGCTCCATGGCTAAGGTGGGTAAACTCACCTAGTATGTATTTTTCTCCATAAACTCATCTTTAGCATCAAATAAGGGATTTCATGGCTTCATGGATAGAAAATAACTATCCATGAACCATGCTCCTTTAAGAATGAATATAGATTCAACCTCATAATGCAATAAGAACCCCAACCAACCACAAGAGAGAAGGTGAAAGGATGGGTTGTAACCAAGAATGGGACTCCACGTCTATTGAATCCAACTACCAAGTTGTTCCAACATCACCCTCCGACCCATGAATTTTCGTACTAGAGTCTTTATTGCCAAATCAAGTATTTAATTTACACCTACATCTTCACCGACCACCAAGGAAACCCCACTCCCTTGATTCTTCACCACCTTCAACCTCTTCTTTTCCTTCACCTACTTCACTCGTGTCTCTCCTTGCAAATGTTGTAATTCCAATTGCCTACCTATAAAACCACCATCTCCCACCTCTGAAAC
The DNA here is from genome assembly GCA_009831015.1 of Picea engelmannii. Lineage (NCBI taxonomy): Eukaryota > Viridiplantae > Streptophyta > Pinopsida > Pinales > Pinaceae > Picea > Picea engelmannii. The sequence goes on from ML815629.1 coordinate 35,704, forward strand.
CCTATTCTTTTTGTATATAAATTATTATCTGAACATGATATTTAAATCAATCTTGTATGCATATTATATTGCATGAAGATGTCATATATATGAATTTGTACCTATATCTAATATTAAGGATGAGGATATAAATTTGTAGTAGACACAATGCAGAGGTCTAGGCTAGGCTAGGCACAAAAACCTTGGGATTTGGATAGACTCATAGTTGATAAAAGAAGAGTACACGGTAAGCAAAATCTAACTCATAGTTTCAATTATATAAACTCACAATTGATTAATGAAGAGTATGCAATAAGGTAGGCTCTCACCCCAATATTTAATTGATACAAACTCACAATTGATAAATGAAGAGTACGTTGTAACATAATCTAATCCATTGTTTATAATTAATCCAAATGCTAATACAACTCAAGAAGAATATAATTGCAGTTAACAAGTAATTTTATTAATCATAGATTGGAATTAAAGAAAGAACATTGGAAATGATCTCTATCTAAAAATGGGTGGTGTAATGTGTTGCATAATTGTGCTAAACTCTATATTTGAAGGTTGAGACTGTCACATTAATGTTGGAATCTATTCATTATTCCTTGTAATATTAAGTTGTCCATGTAATCTTGAAACGATATTGTTATTAAGAAAGCGCCACGCGACAACTCTTACATGAATTAATGCATCTTGGATATATAAGAAGTGAAATTGAAATTGAATTGATATAATGATATGAGTATTGATAGAATGAGAATAATTTGATTACTTAAAAAGGAAAACACACACACACACACACACACACACACATATAACTTGATGCAAGTTGCAAAATTTATTTTGACACAAATTTGTGCAACCTTCTCGATGCAATTGACAAAATTGTACTCTTTAGAGGTTAACACTGTGAGGGGTGTTACATCTGATGATTTGTGGTTGTAGCACTACTAAAATACAAAGATCTAGTGACCTTCTTTCACATCCCAAATGGCATGTTAATGGTATTTGGGATGAATGACCCTTTTTCTGTATCATTTTTTGCATCTTTCTATGTCAATTTCTGCACATTTTATAGTGTCATCCTGTATCCCTTTTTAATTATCAACAATATTTTTGTGACCTTCTACATCCCATTTTATTGTGTGGAGTTATAATGTGCTTTCTTCAAATCATAGGCAAAAAAAAAAGAATTTTTGCCAACAACATGTCCTTGTTGAGAAGAGTAAGGTGTTGGGTATATGTTATATTCTTTGCATGTGTGTGTGTGTGTGTGTGTGCGCGCGCGTCAGGTTCGACACCTCCATCTGATAATACCTTTAGCAGTGGATTTCGTGTCGTGTGTGTCGGGCACTTCCTAGGGGGTTCCCAGGTATGGCCCCCCTGGTTACGCGCAGCATTCGGGGCAACGCCCCAAATTTTTTTTTTTTGGGCGGTTCTTGCTATTTTTAGCAGTTTTCTAAATTAATCCCGGATTAAGGGATTAGGGTTTTGGTATATATAGAATACCTAAAAACATTGTATATATTGTATGGTGAATGGTGAAATTCGATATAATGAATATAAGAAACATTTTCCCCGGTTGAGGGTTTCCGGTATAAATCTATGTGTACTATGTGTATGAGCCATTGATTAAATTATGTTTTGCTTAAGAATCTATATGCATTGCTTTACTTCACAGGTTTAAAACTTACATGTGGTATCAGAGCTCGTTTTTGGCTTCAGAGGGACACCTTTGTTGTTGAGGGTTTGGCTCGGTCTTGATAGATCAAGTTTATCTTGGGTCTGTGATAAACTTGGGTTTAGTGGGAGCTTTTGTAGTGGAGATTCGAGTATAGAAAGAGGAATGACGAGCTCATATAAAATCAAGATAGAGAAGTTCAATGGTAAAAAAATTTAGCTATGGAAGCTCAAGATGGAGGACCTTCTTGTAGACAAAGAATAATGGATCGTTGTGGATCCTGGTACACAGTCGACTGGTACATCGCCTACTAGCACACAAGCTACTGGTACACAACCTACTAGTACACAAACTACTAGTACACCACCTATTGGTATGTCGAAGGAAGATTGGGAGAAGTTGGACAAAAGAGCAAGGAGTATTATTCGACTCTGCCTGCAGATTCGGTGTTGTTGAATGTCTCGGGAGAATCTACAACCAAGCAACTATGGGATAAGTTGGGGAATTTGTATCAATCAAAGTCCCTGGTAAAAAAGTTGTTTCTTCGAAAGAAGTTGTATCATCTTAGGATGGAAGATGGAGATTCTGTGACAGAACATCTAAATGCCTTTAATACTCTGGTAAGTCAACTTGTCTCTGTTAATATTACGATTGCAGAAGAAGAT